>JAVJIF010033656.1:0-205634 GCA_038442645.1 Agave tequilana
GCCGGCCTAGCAGGCCTGGCCTGGCCCGGGCCAAGTCGGCTGGGCTACACAGTAGCAGGGCCTTTGGAACATGTAAAAAAAGAAGAAAAAGGAAATCTGGACCAGGCTTGGGCCTGGCCTGGTCCGGCCTCGGCTGGGCTGGGCCTGGCCGGGCCTGGGCTTAAGAGAAATATAAAAAAAGAAAGAAAACAAAGCAAGAAAGGAAGAAAGAAAGGTGAATTTGCATATTAAATAATTTATTAAAAATATATAAAAATAAAGAAAAATATAAATAATATTCTACATTTTTTCTATTTTCTGTGATAAAAATTTTAGACTAATACCAATATAAATTAACTCAGACTACCCACTTTAAAATCATCTTCCTTAGTGGTAAATTCAGACCCCTCTAGTATTTTAAGGAGTTAAAGCCTATTAAAAATCTAACAAAAATTAGAAATTGATTCAAACTAAACCTACTAAATTCATTAGATTCAGAAGACCATATTCCTAACCCCAACTAATTAATCAAGATTAAAACCCCTTATAATCCCAAGTAAAATATCCTTTTAAAAATCTAATAATTTCTATTAAAATAATTTATGTAGATTTATCAGGGTCTTATGATTTCAGTGCTCTGGACTTGGGATCGAGTTCAGGTGAGTATTTCTCTTCTTTATTTAATTTTATTTAATTGTGTTGTAAGTGTTTCTCTTCTTTATTTAATTTTATTTAATTGTGTTGTGAGTATTTCTTTTCTTTGTGTAATTTTATATAATTTTGTCGTGAGTGCTTTTTTCCTCCTTCAGTTAAACAAGATTTTTTTTGTGTGATAAATGATTTTTTTCTAGTTATGTAATTATGCTATAAAGGTGATTTAAATGACTAAGCTAGTTTTCTAATATTTAGAATTTTATAGTTTCATGAATTACCTCCATGTATTATCTGTAGTATATTTATGTATTCCTATATACAATAAAATTTACTTGTTCTAAGTAATAAACCTATATGATCACTACATGACATCAGTTATAACTTTATCACTAAGAATCACTTGGATGACATTTGTGACATTTATCTGATGACCAACATATCCATGTTATCTAACTACTGAAAAAATATTGTCATACGGTAACAACCTCGTCTTACTTATTATGTTCACCGACATATATATCCTGTTATACATGTATCACGATTTCACTTTTGATGTTATTACCGTTGTCATTACCAAATTATCCCAGTAAATTTAGGTAACATGTACATCATGAAAATACACCTAGAGGGGGTGAATAGGTGTATGGCTAATCTAAAGATCAATAATACGGAATTAAAAACTTAATGCAACACACTTAGTGTAACCAACGAGTGTAGTCGAATTCCCGGTGAAGGATTTGGACTAACTCCTCTGAATTTCTCTAAATAAGAGTTGAGATGCTTTGTAAAGCTCTCTTGGTTAAACACAAGTATGGGCACACACAAACAACACAAGCATGGATATGATATGACAATATATATCAATGCACAATGTAAGAGAGAGTTAGAGAAAGTAGATCAAACGCAAACACCGAGATATGTTTCGCGGTTCGAGCACACAGCTCTATGTCCCCGCCTTCACACAGAAGGATTTCCACTAACGTCCACATAGGACTTCCCACACAGGGAACCTCCACTGAGGATTTGGGGCAAATACAATCGGGAGTACACAACTCCTCTCTCAATCAATACAACCTCTACACTTAGAGGCAAGGCACAAAATAAATCACCTCTACACTTAGAGGGATAGGTACTTAGCCAACAACAAATCAATCACCTCACACTTGAGGGATTCCAACACAATCTCCACCTCTCACTAGAGGGAGCCAAACACCACTTCCATTATCACTTCACACTTGAGGGATAACAACTCAATCACCTCTCACTAGAGGGATATCACAAAGATGGAAGGTATACAACTTGGTGATACAAAGACCACAAACAACTTCTTTTCCCACAAAACAAAGATCCTAATAGATCAGATAGTAGATTAGCTCAAGTGTGTAAAATAAAGAGTTTGGAAATCAAAAACACAAAGAAAATATTTGGGAAAACTTCTAGGATATGATTGAAACGAAGAACAAAAATAAATCCCAAAGACTTCTCTTTTTCTTTGATTTTTCCAACTCTTTAAAACTAATAAAAGATAAATCTTTTAGCTTAAAATTTCTTTTGAAAACTTGTATTAAACACTTGAGAAGATGGAAATTTTGCTCTTAAAAATTCTTGTTAAAAAACCAACTCAAATTGGTATATATAGCCCATTTGAAAATCTGCCCGTTGGCAGCTGAAAAGGGCCAGAATTTCTTTCCGGTCAACCGGCCAATCAACCGGCCAACGGTCAAAAATTTGACCGTTGAGCCCAGCGGTTGACCGCCCGGTCGACCGTGCCCAGAACCAGAGAGCAACGGCTCTATGGCAGGTCGACCGCCCGGTCGACCGAGCTGGATACAGAGAGCACAACTCTCTATCCGGTCGACCGCCCGGTCGACCGGAGGCATTTCCAGAGAGCAGAGCTCTCTGGAGGTCGACCGACCCGGTCGACCAGCCTCCCCAACAAGGCTGCATACACGTTCTGTGCACGTCGGTCGACCGACCCCGACCGCTCACTGCTATGGTCGACCGGCAGTTAGCCAGCCTGACAGATTTGGGACTTAAAAACTTGGGTTTTTATCTTTTATAAAATCTCATAAACCACATAAATTCCACAAAAATCAGTTCATGTTATATCTTTGAAATACAAACATGTTTTAGTAAAAATCAAATCATGTTACAACACATTTGAACCATTTTTGTGACTTGAAAATTTTGTCTTAAACCAAAAATTGTATTTTCCAAAACTTGATTTTTGAAATGGAAATCCGATTTTTTGAAAACACATGTAAATACAAAAACTGATATTTAAACAACTTTGAAGCATGTTGTATATGAATAGAATCCAATATACATGAAAGGTATTATATCTATGTTTTTGACATTAAATCCAAAAATAAGTTTTTTCTAAATACAAAACTCCAAACACATGAATAATGTATCAAAATAAGTTTTTCTAAGTAAGCATAGATGTATATAGATCAAATATAATATACATTAAACTATGTAAACTTGTTTTGATTCTATCTACTCAAGAAACCAAGATCGGTTAAATCGAAAACCAAAATGAAACTTAAAACAAGTGTGTGTTGTGAACTTGTGCATATCACACTATCTAATCTTTACAATGGATCTAAACTAAATCTTAAACTAAACAAACTGAAGCCTTCTTGTAGAATGCCGTCTCCAAGTTGACTCGATCCAAACGCGATCCAACGAGCTTGACTCCAACCGAGTGCTAGATGTGAACTTGACGATCGAGCTCTTGAATCACCATGTGAAAGCTCCAAAACACCTTTGTTGAAGCTAATCACCTACTAATATCTTGGTTAAATATCTAAAATTAAATATCACAAGATTATTAGTAAATTATAACTACATGAGTTAATCATCATCAAAACTAGAGTGGAAGGCCTCTGGGCCAACAATCTCCCCCTTTTTGATGATGACAATACTCATGGAGTTATATATGCATGGATTAAAGTTAAGCTTCAAAGAAGCTCCCCCTTAACTTATGCATAGCAATAAGATATGCAATGAATGTTAAACATGAATATGCATAAACATGCATAAAACAATGAAATAAACATGCTCTTGATACCAAATTTTAAAATAAATTACTTCTCCCCCCTTTTAAAATAAACATGTTTTTAAATACCAATTGAAAATATAAACTTAAAATAAGCATGTTATTTAAATAATTGCTCTTGATACCAATAAAAATTTCAATAAAAGCTCTTGATACCAACAATAAAAATTTCAATAAAAGTTCTTAATTCCAACAAAACAAAACAACAAAATATATTCTTGATACTAATATCCACGCTCTTGATACCAATATCAACAAAACATAAAACAAATATTTTTAATATAAATTTAAATAAACATGCATATATACTAAATACTTCTTCCCCTTTTTGTCAATCCAACAAAGGGGTTAAAATAAACAATAAACAATGTTCTCCCTTTTTTTTGTCCAAAACAAAAATCAATAAGGGATGAAATTAAAACAAAACATTATGATACCAAATGAAAATAAATATATCAATTTAGTGCATCATGATACCAATTAAAAATAAATAAAACATTTTGAAGAAACCAACCAAAAAATTTTGATATCAATTGAAAGATATAAACATATAGGTAATCTTGATACCAATTGTAAAAATTAGTACCAATTGAAAATATTTTATACTTTTGATACCAAATGAAAAACATAGACCAATCTTTTTGGTTAAACACTAAATTCATTTTGCAATAGAGATACCAGATAGAGAATAATATCAATTTAATATTTTTGATACCAATATTGAAAATGAAACATATACTAATTTAAAATAATTTTTATTAGGAGCGCATGATACCAAATTAAAAAATTAATATCATTTTTCAATCATTTTTCAATATAAAGTGTGAGAGTAAGATACCAAATGTAAACAACCAATTGAAAGGTAAAATATGAATTTTCTCCCCGTTTATGAAATATCAAACAAAATGATGCATAAGCTTGTATAAGATACCAATTGAAAAATAATCAATTGAAATATAATTGTCATTTAAGGAATCAAGCTTAGCATAACAAAAATTTGTGCTCAAGCATATAGAAATATAGTAGGCACAAATAAAATACATATATATGTATGGAAGATTGAATACCAATCGAAATTGATACTATTTGAAGTTTAAGCATACATAAATAAGAACATATATGAGTATACAAAAAGAATATTAATAGTGATACCAATTGAAAACTAATTGAAAAGATACAATGACATCAATTGAAAACAAAATAAGATCAAGTGTATAACTCATACTTCCTACCACCCATTTCATGCACATGTTTTAAATAGATTTTCAGTATGAGCATACAAGACATGGTCGCCCAACCAATCGCCCTTTGGAAGGGTAGGGGTTTTCAAAAATAAGTTTGAAATAATATAACACGTTTGAAACTCTACCAAATGAAGAATACCACAACTAGTTTAATGATAAACTTGTAAACTAGTACGAAATCCTTCAAATAAGGAATAAAACAAAATTATATTTCATGAAAAATATGTAAATCACATGATCATCAACACTCAAAATCCATAAGGCACATATCATATTCATGAAAATAAAATCATGAGAAAACATTAAATAAAGTGAGTGTATAAGAGTTATGTGAAACACATCATCATGAAAATAGGCAATCAAACTCAATGTGAAATTCCTTAAAACATAAAAATCATCAAAATTAGAATCCTTCAAGGTATATGAATGTTTTGTACAAACTAGAGTATACATACATATCCAAATATGAACGAGTCCACAAAAGTATATGCATGAAGGCAAATGGCTCAAGGATGTATATGTATAACTAATAGTTTAGACAGAATAGACATATACATGAAGTTTAACATAAACATGAAAAACATGTCAAAAATATGGAATACAAGTCAAAATGTATGAATCATCAAAACTAGACTATACTAGTACATCTAATGGGTACAAATGAGCATTCAAGCACAAACATATTATAATCTATTTGTGGCTCACTAGTTGTACACGTATATATATTCAAGTTTTAATGAAAACTAACATCTAAACATGTAATCAAAACATGAAGTATAGAAATCAAAACATGAAGTATAGAAATCAAAACAAAACTTATATGATCATTATGGTAAATGCACATACATTAGATCTATGATATACACAATAGTTAAAACAAATGTGAGAACACAAAGGTTTCATATTAAACATGGGTGATCTCAAATACTAATCATGTATGTCATAGGACTAATAAACATGGCATTAAAACATAACATGCTAAAAATCAATAATATGAAAAGCATGTAAACACAAATGAGGAATTAGAGATTGTTACCAAAACCAATAGGGTATATCTTCATATCTCCAAACCAAAGTGGCCCTCCCACCAAACTCCCCTTGAAAGTGATGCATCCAAATAGTCCTCTTTAAGCTCGGAACGCATCCACCTCAAGGCACCATCACTCTCACGTCATGTGAGAGCCCACACCTACATCAAATAAAATAGGAGTGATCTTTGGTACCCATACTTTTTTGGGTCCATGGGGGTTAGCTCCTTTCCTAACCCAAACAAACTTATTTGCTAAATTAGAATCATGTGTCCTATCATAACAAATTTAGTAAGGTGGCCCTTACGTTCACAATGTATACATGTGTACATATGAGCATACATTGTGTGATGAGTGTGAACGTGAGGAGCATGTGTATGCCGTGGTTTGTGTGCATGCATAGAAGGAACTTGTTTCTTTCGAAACAAAGATTCCAAATGTGTATGGTTCATGGCACAATGGCTCAAAGTGAAGCCCAAGCAATCAACACTTTTCTTAAAAATATTTATATCATTTTTAATACTAGAAGATAAAGTGAAGCATGCAATAGGTGAGTTAGAATGTGAAGCTACACTAGTATGGCAAACATGAGAATCAATATCATTTTTCAAAGAAACATTTTCATTAGACATCAAATCCAAATCCTTTGAAATAGAAATAATTTTGTTTTTCAAAGAATCATTTTCTTTTAAAATAAAAACAAGTTTAGAAGATAGAACTTCATTTTTCTTCAAAACATTTTCACAATCATTTTTATTTTTTAAAATCTTGTTTTCATTTAAAACAAGTTCAAGTTGGGTTTTCAAAGAGTCACACTCATTTGAAATCTCAACCTTCTCTTGTAAAGTCAAATCAAGTTTTGAACACAAATCCTTATTTTCTTCTTTTAGTCCAAAACTCTTTTTTTTCAAAAGATTATATTTTTCTAACAATTTTTCACAAACAATGGAGAGTTCTTCATTCAAAGCATTGGCATCAATATAATTATTGCTAGAAGAATTAACATCATCATCATCTAATTGAGTTTCTGAGTTTACCTCAAGGGAGTCATTCCCTTAGACCATGTAGCAATGTTGCTCGGATTTTCTACTAGATTCATCCTCCACAATGGTTGGCGTTTGAAGCTTGGAGGAGGTCAATGTGTTCCACACTGCAAAGGCGGAATCACAGTTAGAAACCAACATAAGATATTCTTTGCTAAGCGTGCTTCTAAGTGCCTCAAGGGCTTGTGCATTGGTCTCTATATGCTTGCTATTACCAAGGTAGGATTTCTTGGTCGCGGCAAGAAAAACATGCAAGCCTAGGGTTTTTAGGTACATAGACATCCTAGCCTTCCAAACAACAATGTTGGAAGTATTAAACATAGGTGGGGTCATGAAGTCCATGAGTGTGTGTAAACAATATAAGTGTACAAATGCAAATCTAGACTAGCATACTAAGATCACACTCCTAGGTGGTTAAACCTAATATCAAGAGCGTAGGCTCTGATACCAATTGAAAATACACCTAGAGGGGGTGAATAGGTGTATGGCTAATCTAATGATCAATAATGCGGAATTAAAAACTTAATGCAACACACTTAGTGTAATCAATGATTGTAGCCGAATTTCCAGTAAAGGGCTCTGAACTAACTCCTCTGAATTCCTCTAAATAAGAGCTGAGGTGCTATGTAAAGCTCTCTTGGTTAAACACAAGTATGGGCACACACAACCAACACAAGCATGGATATGATATGACAATATGAATAAATGCACAATGTAAGAGAGAGAGTTAGAGAAAGTGGATCAAACGCAAACACCGAGATATGTTTTGAGATTCGAGCATACAGCTCTACGTTCCCGCCTTCACACAGAAGGATTTCCACTAACTCGTCCACACAGGACTTCCCACACAGGGAACCTCCACTGAGAATTTGGGGCAAATATAATCGGGAGTACATAACTCCTCTCTCAACCAATATAACCTCTACACTTAGAGGCAAGGTACAAAAAATCACCTCTACACTTAGAGGGATAGGCACTTAGCCAACAACAAATCAATCACCTCACACTTGAGGGATTCCAACACAATATTCACCTCTCACTAGGGGAGCCAAACACCACTTCCACTATCACCTCACACTTGAGGGATAACAACTCAATCACCTCTCATTAGAGGGATATCACAAAGATGGAAGGTATACAACTTAGTGATCACAAAGACCACAAACAACTTCTTTTACCACAAAACAAAGATCCTAATAGATAGGATAGTAGATAAGCTCAAGTGTGAGAAATAAAGAGTTTGAAAATCAAAAACACAAAGAAAATACTTGGTAAAACTTCTAGGATATGATTGAAATGAAGAACAAAAATAAATCCCAAAGACTTCTCTTTTTCTTTGAATTTTCCAACTCTTTAAAACAAATAAAAGATAAATCTTTTAACTTAAAAACTCTTTTGAAAACTTGTATTAAAACACTTGAGAAGATGGAAATTTTGCTCTTAAAAATTCTTGTTGAAAAGTCAACTCAAATGGGGTATATATAGCCCATTTGGAAATCTGCCCGTTGGTAGCTGAAAAGGCTAGAATGCCCTTCCGGTCGACCGGCCAACGGTCAAAAATTTGACCGTTGTGACCAGCGGTCGACCGCCACGGTCGACCGTGCCCAGAACTAGAGAGAAACGGCTCTCTAGCCGGTCGACCGCCCGGTCGATCGAGCTGGATACAGAGAGCACAGCTCTCTGTCCGGTCGACCGCCGGTCGATCGGAGGCATTTCCAGAGAGCAGAGCTCTCTGGTGGTCGACCGACCCGGTCGACCGGCCTCGCCAGTAAGGCTTCGTGCACGTTCTGTGCACGTCGGTCGACCTGCCCGATCGACCGCTCACTGCTACAGTCGACCGGCCCGATCGACCGGCAGTTAGCCAGCCTGACAGATTTGGGACTTAAAAACTTAGGTTTTTATCTTTTATAAAATCCCATAAAAACACATAAATTTCACAAAAATCAGTTCATGTTATATCTTTGAAATAGAAATATGTTTGAGTAAAAATCAAATCATGTTACAAACATTTTGAACCATATTTGTGACTTGAAAAATTTGTCTTAAACAAAAAACTATATTTTCCAAAACTTGAATTTTTGAAATAAAAATCATATTTTTCCAAAACACATGTAAATACAAAAACATGATATTTAAACAACTTTGAAGCATGTTGTATATGAATAGAATCCAATATACATGAAAGGTATTATATCTATGTTTTTGACATTAAATCCAAAAATAAGTTTTGTCTAAATATAAAACTCCAAACACATGAATAGTGTATCAAAATAAGTTTTTCTAAGTATATGAAGCATAGATGTATATAGATCAAATATAATTACATTAAACCATGTAAACTTTTTTTGATTCTATCTATTCAAGAAAACCAAGATCGGTTAAACCGAAAACCAAAACGTGAAACTTAAAACAAGTGTGTGTGTTGTGAACTTGAGCATATCACACTATCTAATCTTTACAATGGATCTAAACTAAATCTTAAACTAAACAAACCGAAGCCTTCTTAAAGAACGCCATCTCCAAGTTGACTCGATCCAAACGCGATCCAACGAGCTTGACTCCAACCGAGTGCTAGATGTGAACTTAACGCTCGAGCTCTTGAATCACCATGTGAAAGCTCCAAAATACCTTTGTTGAAGCTAATCACCTACTAATATCTTGATTAAATATCTGAAACTAAATATCACAAGATTATTAGTAAACTATAACTACATGAGTTAATCATCATCAAAACTAGAGTGGAAGACCTCTGGGCCAATATATCAATAATCTTGATAACTAATGATATGATATTAAATAACTTACACTGGGATTGAAAAAATTGATGGAGGAGACATCGTCTGTATTTTAGGTAGACCTAGGATTTAGGTTGCGCAGCCGAAAGAAGGTTCCACGCAGGGTTCCCATGGGGTGACTGGCACCCCGTCCTGTTCCTGTTCCTGTTATACATGTTATACATGTACCTGACCTGTTATACATGTTCCTGACTATCTTACGGTAGGGCCTGGTTCAGCGCTAGGAGTCTGAGCCATGGTCTCAGGTATGCACGAGACCAACCTAAAGTCTGGACAATGTCTCCAACTGATCAGTATTAATAATTTAAGACCCTAAGCGTAGTATGAAATGCGTCTATTACAGGTGGCAGTTGGTGTTCGTTGACATAATTAATAATGATAAATTGTTAATGTATTGTAACTGACCTTAATCACTCGATTGTATGTATATAACTATGATAGACATATGATTGTACACATGATCGTATTATATACCAGACTAGTGATATATACTAGGTTACACATCTTGACATTGATTATTCTGTTATCTTTCATTTTAGTTATCATGTTGTTATTGCTTCCATTGTTATTATGCACGAACACCTTTTCCTTTACACACACACTCATTAGGTCGCTTCTGACGACCCTAAATTCGCACGTCTAGGATTTTGGACACCTTCTTATGTTGTTGATCGTACGCGTTATGAGGAGCTGGAGTCTCTCTTTTTTTTTATTATAGGTATTCTTGCTCTTTTATTCATGTTATTTTCTGGTTCTATCTTTATCACATCCAGTTGCCATTTTCTTTCCTTTATTCATCTGTTATCATTGAGTTAGATACTTATATATCATATTGTAGTGATATTGATTTATCGTAGTAAATTTTTATCTTGTTCAGGTTACTTTAGGCTTAGCATATGTGCGTGGGTATTTTTCTCTTCTCGTGTACATACTGTTGGCCCAGAGGCCCTTCACTCTAGTTTTGATGATGATTAACTCATGTAGTTATAGTTTACTAATAATCTTATGTTTAAATAGTTTCAGTGATTGACCAAGATATTAATAGATGATTAGCTTCAATAAAGGAGTTTTGGAGCTTTCACATGTAGATTCAAGAGCTCGAGCGTCAAGATCGCGTCTAGTACTCGGTTGGAGTCAAGCTCATTGGATCGCGTTTTGAATCGAGTCTACTTGGAGAAGGAGCTATGCAAGAAGACCTCGGTTTGTGTTTAACTTATGTTTAGATCTTTTGTAAAGATTAGATAGTATTGATATGCTCAAGTTCACACACACACACAAGTTTCAAGGTTATTGGTTTTGATTTTTGGTTTATCCGGGTTTTGAATTTCACGTCAAAAACGTAGATATATATATATATATATATCCTTATATGTATATTGGATTCATCCATATACAATATGATTCAAAGTTGTTTCAATATCATGTTTTTGTATTTACATGAGTTTTGGAGAAAACAGTTTTTCATTTCAAAAATTCAAGTTTTGGAAAATACCGATTTTTATTTAAAACCTAATTTCAATATCACAAAAATAGTTCAAATTGTTTATAATATGTGTTGAATTTTAGTCACACATATTTGTATTTCAAAGATCTTAAAAGAAATTATTTTTGTGAAATTTTTATGATTTTATGGGATTTAATTGGAATCAAAATACCTAAGTTTTAAATCCTAAAAACCCAGCCAGACAGACCGGCGGTCAACCGATATGCACGAGGACATGCACATGGCCAGCCTATTCGGCCGATTGACTGCACAGTCGACCGACTGAAAGCACCTCACTCTCGGGTAGGGGCCGGTCGACCAGGCGGTCGACCAATAGCTTTGGCTCGGTCGACCGGCGGTCGACTGGAGGCACAACGGTCATAAAAATGACCGTTGGCTGGTC
Source organism: Agave tequilana (assembly GCA_038442645.1). Lineage (NCBI taxonomy): Eukaryota > Viridiplantae > Streptophyta > Magnoliopsida > Asparagales > Asparagaceae > Agave > Agave tequilana. The sequence continues at coordinate 11,691 of JAVJIF010033656.1, forward strand.
GATCGGGCGGTCGACTGGAAGGGCATTTCTACCCATTCCTGACTGCCAATGGGCAGATTTTTTGGAGGATTATAAATAGCCCCCTTCTTGGCTGATTTCACTAAGAATTTCAAGATCAAAAATTCTCATCTTCTTAAGTATTTTAGCTACAAGTTTTGAAAGAGTTTTTAGGTCAAAAAGGATTTATCTTTATTTGTTTTCAAGGGTTGAAAAATTTAAAGAAAATACAATATTTGTGATATTGGTTTTGATCTTCATTTCTATATTATTGTAGTTGTTTTTTCAAGTATTTTTCTTTGTGATTTGTTTTCCAAACTCCTTGTACTCTCACACTTGAGTTATCATATCTATCCTATCTATTAGGATCTTATTTTGTGAGAAAAATTTGTTTGTGGTTTGTTGAGACCACCAAGAGTTATAAGCTTCATTGTATTTGTTGGTATCCCTCTTGTGTAGAGGTGATTGTGGAGCTTGTGTTTGGTTGTGTTGGTATCCCTCTTAGTGAAGAGGTGATTGTTGGAGTGTTAGCTTTGAGCCTTATCCCTCTAGTGAGAGGTGATTATTGTTTGGCTAAGTGCTCATCCCTCTATGTGTAGAGGTGATTGTTGTTGTGTCTCACCTCTTTTTTAGAAGTTGTGTTTGTTGGTGAGAGAGTTGTGTACTCCTAGTTTTGTATTATCCAAATCCTCAGTGGAGGTTCCTTCTGTGGGAAGTCCTGTATGGACGATATATTGGAAATCTTTCTATTTATAGGCGGGGAGTAGAGCAGTGACTCGAACCTCGAAACATATCTTTGTGTTTGCGATTGATCCACTACTTCTAACTTTCTCTCTCTCTTATATATTGTGCCTTACATTATTTCATACTGTTCATATCATACTTATATGCTTGGTATTGTTTGTGTGCGAACCAAGAGAGCTTTACATAGTATCTCACTCTTATTTAGAGAAATTTAGAGGAGATAGTTTAGAGCCCTACACTGGAAATTCAGCTACACTCTTTGGTTACACTAAGTGTGTTGCAATTTATTTTTTTGTTCCGCATCATTTGTCATTAGATTAGCCATACACCTATTCACCCCCCTCTAAGTGTACTTTCAATTGGTATCAGAGCCTACGCTCCTGATATTAGGTTTAATCACCTAGGAGTGAGATCTTGGTTAGCTAATCTAAATTTACATTTGCAGACTTATTTGTTTACACACACTCATGGATTACCATGCCCCTCCCATGTTTGATGTTTCTAACATCGATATGTGAAAACTTAGAATGGGTATGTACCTAAAAAATCTTAGGAATGCATGTGTACCTTGCTACTATCAAGAAATCCTATCTTGGTAATAACAAGCTTATAGAGGCCAATGCACAAGCCCTAGAGGCACTTAGGCAAACATTAAGTAAAGAATATTTGTTTATGGTTTCTCATTGTGATTCCGCCTTTGCAGTGTGGAACACCTTGACCTCTCTAAAGCTTCAAACGCCAAACATTATGGAGAAGAAATCTAGTGGAGATGAGTCCGACCAACATTGCTACATGGTCTAAGGGAATGACTCCCTTGAGGTAAATTCAGAACTCAACTAGATGATAATGCTAGTTCTTCCGGTGATTATTATGTTGATGCTGATGCATTAAATGAAGAACTGTATCTTGTTCGTGAAAACCTATTACAAAAATACCAACTCTTGAAAAAGAAAACTCTTAAATTAAAGAAGAAATAAAGATTTATTTTCGAAACTTGATATTATTTTGCAAGAGAAGGATGAGATTTCAACTGAAAGGGACTCATTGAAATTCAAACTTGACCTTTCCCTAAAAGAAAATGAAATTTTGAAAAATAAAAATAATTGTGATAAAATTTTGAAAAAATGAGGTTCTATCTTCAAAACTTGATTTTGTTGTAAAAAAAAAAACCAATCTTTGAAAAACAAAATTGCCTCTATTTCAAGAAAACTAGATTTGATTTCTAAGAAAAATATTTCTTTGAAAAATGATATTGACTCACATGTTTGCCATGCTTCATCATCTAGTGTACTTATTGTATGCTCCACTTCTTCTTATAACATTGAAAATGATATAAATATGTTAAACAAGAGTGTTGATTGTTTGGGCTCCACTTTGAGCCAATGTGCCATGAACCACGCACGATTGGAATCCTGTTTCGAAAGAAATAAATTCCACATATGCATGCACGCCATACACGGCATACACATGCTTCTCATGCTCACGCACATGATACCATGTATGCTCATGTGTACACTTGTACATATTGTGGACGTAAGGGTCACCTTGTAAAGTTTTGTTATGATAGAGTGCATAATGTAAATTTTGCAAATAAATTTGTTTGGGTTAGGAAAGGTGCTAACCCTCATGAATCTAATAGAGTATGGGTATCAAAATTTACTCCTATTTTATTTGATGTAGGTATGGGCTCTCACAAGACGTGAGAGGTGTTGATGCTTTGAGTTGAATGCGTTCCGAGCTATATGATGACACTTTTGGATGCATCACTTTCAAGATAAGTTTGGTGGAGGACCACCATGATTTGGAGTTCTAGAGATTAGCCCTCTTGGTTTTGGTAACTATCTCTTACTCCCATTTAGTTTACATGATTTCATATTATTAATTTTTAGCATGTATTGATTTTCATGTTTTTCATGTTCACTATGGTTTAAATGCAATGTTAATTAGACTTAAGATATACATGATTAGTATCTGAGATACACTCATGTTTATATAGACTATTACTTTTGTGTTCTCACTTTAGTTTAACTATTGTGTATATCCTTATTCTAAGACATATGTATTTATATAATGATCATATTGGTTTATATTTCGTTTTATGCTTCATGTTTTGATTACATGTTTAGATGCAACTTTCATTAAAACATGTGGATATACTTGTACAACTAATGAGCCACATTTGATTTTTGAATGTTTGTACTTAATTACTCATTTGTACACATTAGATGTACTGGTATAGCCTAGTTTTGATGATTCTTACGTTTCAACTTGTATTCCCTATTTTATACATGTTTTCATTTTAATATGTCTAGTTTCAAGTATTGTTAATTTTGGTTAAAACTTTAGATATACATGTATACCCTTAAGTCATTTGTCTTTTATGCAAAATTCTTTGTGGACTCATTTGTGCTTAGGATATGTATGTATTGTTGGTCCCGAGATGATGCCAAGTGTGGATCTAAATACAATGTCAACACTCACACAAGAATATTAGTGTTAAAGAAATAAACGTACTTGCAATAAGGAAAATAAATCACAGAAAAGTTAAGCAAACACAAACACGAGTGATTTATCTTGGTTCGGTCCTCGTGACCTACATCAAGTCCCCAAGCACCCGCTTGAGATTTTCCTTTATCCTTTGACTTTGTACACCAAAATCAACACATTGTATCCCACTTGACAAATCCCCTTTTCCAAATGTATACAACTCTTCTTACAACCAAGAAGACCAAAATACCTTGTACAACTTCTCTTCTACACCAAGAAGACACTCTTGTACAATGATTCCTTTGAGTGATTACAAACTTTCCTATAAGCCTTGATTCAGTATGTGATCGTGGACAACGGCTATTATAGGTTGACTTTCAGAAATCTTCACTATAGAGTAGGAATTTGGTGAAGAAATAGAAAGTGGGAACAGTTTTCAGAAAATCAGAATTTTTGCAGGATTTTTGGTCAGAAAACTATAGATTTGAATTGGTATATTTAACCTAAATAACAACCCTATTTATAGCTGAACTCTATGGTTAGTTAGGGTAGTTATTAGGACCATTTTGAATATTTAAACGTTGGATAACGTTAGATAAAACACCAGAAAATAGAAACTGTCCAACAGTCAGAAACTGCCATTAGTCGACTTGACATATGGGGTTAGTCGACTAGGGTAGGCAAATTTCACTGGGTTAGTCGACTATAGAAAAGACCAAGTCGACTAGGTCAAGTTTGAATCAATAGACAAGTTTCTGGAAACTGAAATTAGTCACTAGAGGGAAGGTATAAGTCGACTACAACATCTATTAGTAGACTATATAGACTGTTAAGTCGACTAATAGTGTAAACAGAGAGTTGGTATGTTTTCAGGACAAAACTTAGTCGATTATAGGACTTTTATAAGTCGACTATACATGGTATTAGTCGACTGCAAGAGGGGTCAAGTCGACTAATAGGAATGGTCAAGTCTGCTAATAGGAAAGGTCAAGTCTACTAATAGGATGCCAAGTCTACTAATAGGAAGGGTCAAGTCTACTAATAGACTAATGATATGTATGTGTGTTTCAAGGCTTTTAACATGCTATCAACCATTACAAAACACATCATTATCAACTCTCTTTGGGAAGTCATGATCATGTAGAACTCTTGAATAGACTTGTGATAGAGCTCCAAATGACATGGCTTCACAAATGTATCATCAAAAGTAAGTTCCAACTGTATACCTTTAGTTTTTGACAGAACATACATATGCCTTGAAATTAGAATTATTATGATGAAAATTAAATTTTCTATGATTTTCATATTCTTTTAATTTCTTATTGAGTTTCATCGCCTATTTCCATGACTTTGTTGATTACATGACTCTTGCACTCACATCATCCTTGTTTACTCATGATTTTTAACTTCATGAGTTTTATATGTGTTTTATAGACTTTGAGTGTCAATCATCGTGTGACTTGCATGTTTCATAGAATATATTCATATTTTATTCCTTACTTAAAGGATTTCACACTAGTTTTCAAATATTATCTTCAAACTAGTTATTATTCTTCAATTAGTAGAGTTTTCAAACATGTTAAAATATTTTCAAATCCTATTTTTTGAAAACCCCACCAACCCAAGGGCGGATGGATTGGCGACCATGCCTTGTATGCTCAAATTGAAATTCTTTTTAAACATGTGCATGAAAGGGAGGTAGCATGAGTTATACATTTGATCCTCATTGTATTTTCAATTGGTATCTCAATTGATATTTTCATGTTTATATACTCATATTTTGTTTTCTATATATGTATGCTTCAAACTTCAAATAGTATCAATTTCGATTGGTATTTATATTTTCATACATATATATCTGATTTGATTGTACTTATTATATCTTTACATCTTAAAGCACAAATTATGTTTATGCTAAGCTTGATTTACTCCTTAATGCCAATTATTTTTCAATTAGTATCTTATACAAGCTTATGCATTATTTTTTATTGGTATTTCATAAAGGGGGAGAAAATCTATGTTTTATCTTTCAATTGGTATCTTTCAATCGAGTTTATTTTCAATTGGTATCTTACTTCCATTCTTTATGATGAAAAAGACTTTGTTTTACAATATGCTAACATTTTCAATATTGGTATCATTTTTCATTTTAAATTGGTATCTATATTGATATGAGTTATGTTTACCTAAAACAATTTAGTTTTTAATTTAAATTGGTTGTTACTTTCAATTGGTATCAAGATTTCCAATATATATATATATATTTCAATTAGTATAAAAAACAAACTATGTTTCATTTTCTATTGATATCAAAATTTTCAAGACATTTTAAATTGGTATCAAGATATTTTCAATTGGTATCTTTTAGTATCTTAAAAATTTTGTTTACTTTCAATTGGTATCTTAAAAATGTTTTGTTTATTTTCAATTGGTATCATAAATTGGTATTATGATGTTTCGATGTATACCTTTATCATAAATTGATATATTTTTCAATTGGTATCACATTATTTTGATATGAATTGCTTATATTTAAGGAAGCTTAACATCTTTTCTATATATAAAATCATTTTGAGTGTATTTCATATTGAGGAGCTTGACCTCTCTTCTCTATGTTTTACACGTGTGTAGGGGGAGCTTCATATCTCTTTTTATACATTGTATATTATGCGTTATGTGATTAGGGTTTAGTCATCTATTTTTCATGTAATGCATGTATGCAAGGGGAGTTAACTTTACATCTCTTTTCTTTATAAATGTATATCGTGTTTATATCCTTCTTGTTTGATTTGATAAAAAGGGAGAAAATTATTTTTGAGTTTATTTATGCCCCTTTGTTGATGATTTGACAAAAAGAGCGAGAGAAATTTGGAGTTTTATATATGCATGTTTATTTCATTTTCTTATTTTATAAAAAAAGGGAAGAAGCATTTTGAGAATTTATATATGCATGTTTATTTTTTCAATTGGTATCAGAGCATATATGTTTTGTTTTCAGTTAGTATCAAAGCATATATGTTTTGTTTATACAAAAAGTATTCTTCATTTATGCATATATGTATCATTTGTTTAATACTTATATTGAATATCTTTATTGTTTATTACTATGCATGAGTTAAGGGGGAGGTTCTATGAAGCTTAACTTTAATCCATGCATATATAACTCCATGAGTTTTGTCATCATCAAAAGGGGGAGATTGTTGGCCCAGAGGCCCTTCACTCTAGTTTTGATGATGATTAACTCATATAGTTATAGTTTACTAATAATCTTGTGTTTAAATAGTTTTAGTGATTGGCCAAGTATTAGTAGGTGATTAGCTTCAACAAAGGAGTTTTGGAGCTTCACATGTAGATTCAAGAGCTCGAGCGTCAAGATCACATCTAGTACTCGGTTGGAGTCAAGCTCGTTGGATTGCGTTTTGGATCAAGTTTACTTGGAGAAGGAGTTCTACAAAAAGACCTCGGTTTGTGTTTAGTTTATGTTTAGATCTTTTATAAAGATTAGAAAGTATTGATATGCTCAAGTTCACATACACGCACAAGTTTCAAAGTTATTGGTTTTGGTTTTCGGTTTAATCAGTTTTTGGATTTCATGTCAAAAACATAGATATATATATCATTATATGTATATTAGATTCTATCCATATACAATATGCTTCAAAGTTGTTTCAATATCATATTTTTGTATTTACATGAGTTTTGGAGAAAACGGTTTTCCATTTAAAAATTCAAGTTTTGAAAAATATCGATTTTTGTTTAAAGCCTAATTTCAATATCACAAAAATAGTTCAAATTGTTTATAATATGTGTTAAATTTTAGTCACACATATTTGTATTTCAAAGATCTTAAAAGAACTTATTTTGTAGAATTTTCGTAATTTTATGAGATTTAATTGGAATAAAAATACCTAAGTTTTAAATCCTAAAAACCCAGCCAGACAGACTGGCGGTCGACCGGACCAGTGGTCGGTCGACCAGCATGGTCGACTGATGTGCACAAGGACGTGCACATGGCCAGCCTATTCGGTCGGTCAACCGCACGATCGACCGACTGAAAGCACCCCACTCTCGGGTGGGGACCGGTCGACCGGGCGGTCGACCGATGGCTTTGGCCCGGTCGACTGAGTGGTCGACCGGAGGCACAACAGTCATAAAAATGACTGTTGGCCGGTCGACCGGGCGTTCGACCGGAAGGGCATTTCTGCCCTTTCCTGGCTACCAACGGACAGATTTTTTGGAGGGTTATAAATCGCCCCCTCCTTGGTTGATTTTACTAAGAATTTGAAGAGCAAAAAATCCCATCTTCTTAAGTATTTTAACTATAAGTTTTAAAGAGTTTTTGGGTAAAAAGGATTTATCTTAATTTGTTTTCAAGGGTTGAAAAATTCAAAGAAAAATAGAGTATTTAGGATATTGGTTTTTATCTTCATTTCTATCTTATTGTAGTTGTTTTCCAAAGTATTTTTCTTTGTAATTTGTTTTTCAAACACCTTATATTCTCACACTTGAGCTATCATATCTATGCTATCTATTAGGATCTTGTTTTATGAGAAAATTGGTTTGTAGTTTGTTGAGACCACCAAGATTTGTAACCTTCCTTGTATTTGTTGGTATCCCTCTTGTGTAGAGGTGATTGTGGAGGTTGTGTTTGGTTGTGTTAGTATCCCTCTTAGTGAAGAGGTGATTGTTGGAGCGTTGGCTTTGAGTCTTATCCCTCTAATGAGAGGTGATTATTGTTTGGCTAAGTGCCCATCCCTCTAAGTGTAGAGGTGGTTGTTGTTGTGCCTTGCTTCTTGTGTAGAGGTTGTGTTTATTGGAGAGAGGAGTTGTGTACTCCTAGTTTCGTATTACCGAAATCCTCAGTGGAGGTTCCTTATGTGGGAAGTCCTATATGGACAATATAGTGGAGATCCTTTTGTGTGAAGGCGGGAACGTAGAGCAGTGGCTCGAACCTCGAAAACATATCTTTGTGTTTGCGATTGATCCACTATCTCTAACTCTCTCTTATATTATGGCTTGCATTATTTCATACTGTTCATATCATATTTATATGCTTGGTATTGTTTGTGTGCCTCACTTGTGTTGAACCAAGAGAGCTTTACATAACACCTCAACTCTTGTTTAGAGAAATTTAGAGAAGATAGTCTAGAGCCATTTACCGGGAATCCGACTACACTCTTTGGTTACACTTAGTGTATTGCAATTTATTTTTTTTGTTCCGCATCATTTGTCATTAGATTAGTCATATTCACCCCCCTCTAGGTGTACTTTCACTTGCGTCGCCGACCTTTATCGTAACTCCGTTTCTGCGTACTTTGGGAAGCGGGGCGTGACAGAGACACTGCTGCGACATACATGTGCAGGGCGAAAATGCTACGCTGAGCATATCAGTACAGTCAGGAGTCAGAATACAGAAGCAGAGTGGTAATATACATTCCAACATTATAGCCCAAGTATATTGTTATCACAGAATGTGATCTAATATTACAGGAATATTATATCATCATTGGATACAAAATATGATTTACAAGAGATTTACACGAGCCAAAAATGGTAGATGCTTTCGGGCAGGAAGGAGGAATCTCAAGAGCCAGCTAAAAGCGATAGGTCAGGAGAATCTACTATCAAGACTCCACGCTTCCGCTGCCCACTAAAATCAGCAACATAAACTTCACCAAGGTCCAAGCTCCGGAAGCTGGACATGCAGGTACAGGGTTGTCAAAAAGCAACCCAACGAGTACGTAAAATGAATGCCAAATGTCATGCTCAGGCAAACACACGTGTACAGGAATATCAGTGGATAATGTATTTAGGGCAACCAGGCAGGCAATAACTGTAAATGTAAATGGAATAAATTTATCCAAGCATGTATGAACTGTATATGTCATATGTAAAATGTAAATGAAGACAAAATCAATTGTATAAATTTAATCTTCGATCTATGAGAGTAGTACGTCGAGGGAATAATCCAAATAAGGAAGCCCTCATCAAATATCATATACCTCACTTCACCATCAATTAAGTATATACAATCACAGTTGCTGATTAGTAAGTATATTAGTATTCTTGTGATCAGTGATTCCAGTATTTTGTCAGTAATAGCCCAGTATTAGGAGTATTAGTTATGTTTGAAATTCTTCTACAGTTGGCAGTTGATTAACTTAATTATATAACAATAACAATAATCAGTATCACTTGTTATTATAATCATTCTCCTCCAGCGTCCCATACCACTGACAGCTCATATTGGAGTCTGTGCTTCCAATAGAACACATCTGAATTCTGATATACGGATACCTTTGTTCGAACGAGAGAGTGATCGAGTAACATCTGCTCCTGATATTATTATTATCAGATAATTAAGTTATGTCAGGTAAGGGGTATGGTTGATTGACAGAGAAAATAGAGTGAAAAGTAAAAGATTAAAGTTAAGAGGTTCTCTGTTTTCTTACAATTAATCTGATGTCACAAGAGCTAAATGGGTCGATCCGCAAGGAGAGATGTGATGGAAGCATTTTGATACGTTTTCTTTATGTAAAATTTGAAAAGAAAAATGATGATTATATAAGAGTTGATTGAATAAAAAAAGATACCATAGCCTACTAATCATCTAAAACCAAGTACTAGTTTATGAAGAATAACATCATATTGAACCTATAGAGATTAACCCTAAAGTATTGCTTCAAACTCAAGTAAGAAGAGTAAGATAGAAAGCAAACCCTAATTAAGTACACTAGATAAAATTAAACATTAGTTTATCAAAGTTTCTAAGTAAAACATAAGAAAAATCGATTTACACTTAACATTAAGCTATCAAAGTATCTAAACATAACCCAAAAATAACCATTAAATAGTATAACCCTAAAACTAATTTAGATTCTAAAACTAATTTAGCTTAATTCATCACTAATTTTTAAGAATCATTAACTTATCAATAGGGTTTTAAACAAGCATAGAATTCAATCAATTCATCTTATAGAACTAGGCTTAGTTAATGGAGTGATTAGCAAGTTACGAGGGGAATTAGTTACTCATGTTCATGGTGAAATTAGGCATGGTATTTAAAGAATGCATAGAAGAAAGTAAATTAGAATTGAAGAACACAAATAAAGAACAAAAAGAGATATGAAAGAAAATAAGAATCTTTATTGAATTATCACTGATCCAGTACAAAAGCATTCTTCTCTTTATAAATCTTCTTCTTCAAAGTAAAAACAGGAAAATATAATAAAAATTCGGAGAGAAAAGATTTAAAGAAAACCTAAACATGATTTCTGAGATGTCTCTACCCTATTACTCTTCACCTCTATTTATAGGAGATTCTACTAGTAGAGCCCTTGTGGAACATAACCACCCAAACCACCACGGTCAACTCCTCAGGAAAGCCGCATTTTCGCGACTTTTAAGGGGGAATGCGGCAAAGGAATTGAGTTTGAGTACGCATTTTAGTGCGTGGGTTCATCTCGTTCATCCATCTGGAGATCTATCCTCAGAATCTTCGTTTGAACTATGAAATTTAAAATAATCTTGTTTCCTAAATAACTTAGAAAATAAGTTATCTATAAATCCGAATTTAAACTTAAATTTTCTCCTTTATCTTTGACTTGAGATCAAGCAACTTAATTTATATTGATTTTCTCCTTTATCTCTAAGGATAGGACAATCTCTGAATTTACTTTGGCTTGATAGGCTATTGGGCATCTCTTTAACTTGTGAGCTTCTTTTACGCTCTTTTCTTTTCTCTTTTTAATTAAGTAGGTCTGCACATTTCTAAATAATAAAATAATTAAATAGTAGTACTTTATAAAAAATAAACATGAAAATATGAATAAAAATATTCACTTTTGATGAACAATCACACCCACACCTATCTTTTACTCGTCCTCGAGTAAAACAAAAAAGAAAAAAACTAATCTAATCTAAACTAAATCACTTTCATAGGAATCACGGTTGCACTTAGCATGTGCAACAAGCTATTAAACATCTAAGTTACCCCTAGAGGGCGAGTGTAATCTCATGAGGATTTTTAGTAAAAAAAAAATAAAGTGTTAGTATTTTTGAAATACCATTTTTAAAATTAAGAAAATATTTGAAGTATTTTTGTAAAAATCAAGTAATCTATAAGTCTTAAGATCATTTAATTATTCCTTCCTATACTTAGTCTCGATGCAAATATTTATTATCACTCTATGTTAGGATTAAAACTAAATTTCTCACTTAGTTTATTATTTTATCCTAAGTCATATGCACCTTTGTGACCGTAAATTTTTGACTCGGAATTCTTCAACTTCAACTCTTATGCCTTATATATTAATACACACACACACACACACACACACACAGATATATATATATTTCTTTTGAAAGAAGTTTGGAGTATTACCACTTCGTTGCCCTTTAAACACTTCTTTTTTTTAATATATATAACTCATTTAATCTTTTTTTATGTAAGTATCAAGGCTTCTTGAGGCCCTAATATCTAACTAATTGATTCTTAGATATGTTAACACATATATTATATTCATATATATTTATTTTTTTTTTACAACTTACCTAATTACTTTTAACGTAAATACCAAGATTTTCTTAGGTCAAAACACCTAGCTAATCAATAATTAGATTTGTTTATTATTATATTATACATACATACATACATACATATATATATATATATATAGATATATATATATATATATATATAGATATATATATATATATATATATATATTTCTAAGGCACAAAAGTCTTTATTTTGAATCCTAAGTGTGTAAGTGTATAATGAATGCATGTTTCATCAAGGTAAAAGATCTGAACTAAATTACTTTTCCAATTTTTCCTCCTAACCTAAAAATCAAACAAATAATCTCATTTTGACCAAATATTAAAAAATCAATATTCCTTAAAATTAACTTAATTACTTACAGTAATAACTTAAAATATTGTTTTCTTTTTCGAAAAGGTTTTTAAAAGAAAGAATTTTTTTATTATTAGTAGAATCTACCTATGTTAGTGTGTTAGTAAAATTGAAAAAAAATATCATGTTAATTATATTACATGTTAGACTGTTAGAAGTTACCTGTTAGACCCTCCCCTGTACCTATCTCATGTATTGTCCCTAATGTATAAATGTAAGCATGCATGCATGAAATAAAGTGCAGAAAGAAGTGAAGTTATGTTATTGATACATTGGGTCAAGTAGACCAAGGGCTGTGTCTGCTTCCTGCACTGATTACAAAAATGATTTCAAATGTTGACCATTAAACTTGAATTCATTTTCATTCTTAGTGTCGCATATCTCTATTGCTCCGTATGAAAACAGAGTCCTAACAATGAATGACCCTGTCCAACGTGATTTCAACTTCACTGAAAAAAGATGTAGCCTAGAATTATAAAGTAACACTTTTTATCCGAGAATAAAAGTTTTTCTCATGATAAATTTTATCATGAAAAAACCTTAACGCTTTCCTTTATAATCTTCGCATTTTCGTAAGCCTCATTCCTCAACTCCTCAAACTCAAAAATTTGCAATTCTTGAAATGCACTGGCCTTATCTAAATCGAAATTTAGTTGTTTAATTTCATATAAGGCTCGGTTCACTAACTCGATAGGAAGGTGACAAGACTTTTCAAAAACACACCTATAGGAGACATCCCTAGAATCATTTTAAAAGTGGTCTGATATGCTCATAAGGCATCTACAAATTTGGTGGACCAGTCTTTTCAGTTTTGATTCACAGTTTTCTCTAAGATAAGCTTAGTTTGTCTATTAAAGACTTCTACATGCCCACTAGTTTGAGGATGGTAGGGCGTGGATAACTTATGTGTTATGACATATTTTTGCATAAGAGCTTCAAACGTTCTATTGCAAAAATGTGAGCCATTATCACTAATTATTGCACGAGAGGTTCCAAATATGAAAAGATGTTTTCTTTCAAAAACTTGACAACAACTCTGTTGTCATTTCTCTTGCACAGGATGACTTCAACCAATTTGAATACGTAATCCACAACTACCAAGATATATTGGTGCCAAAATGAACTAGGAAAGAGTCCCATAAAGTCGATGCCCCAAACGTCAAAGAGTTCTACTTTTAGAATTGGACTGAGGGGCATCATATTACGTTTCGAAATTCTATCTATCATTTGGCATCTTATATACGTCTTTCAAATGTTAAATGCATCCTTGAACAAAGTGGGCCAATAGAACCCACTCTATAGTACTTTTCGGCCGTTTTATGGGGATTAAAGTGTCCACCGCATGCAAGATCGTGACAAAAGGGTAGAACACTCTTCACTTTCTCATCGGGAATAAATCTCCATATGATTTATTCAGAACAATATTTAAAGAGATAAAGTTCCTCCTAAATGAAATATCGGACTTGAGAAAATAACCGATGTACATCTTATTTTAACCAATGAAATGGAGTTTAGTTTGTGACTAAGTAGTTGACAATATCGGCAAATGATTAGTCTCTAAAACTGCATATTTTATACCACATCTTCACATTTATTTCGTATTAAATTCTGCTAATAATACCTCTCTTGCATATTTCTAGGTCCATGACATGAAATAAAGAAGAAGACCCTAAATCACTATTTAATTGGTGATTAAAAGCCTACATGAATAGCCATTGACTTTGGAAAGCTGATTCGTCAAAACCAGGGGCCCAAAATCAGAAACCGAAAACAGAAGCTGATAGCAGACAGACGAGACAGCGCGCAGCTCAAAGCGTCGCGCGCGCGGCCCTAGGGCCGCGTTCCGCGCCCGTACTTTGGGCCAGGGTTTGCCCCCTGGCCCCTCTTTCCCCTGGTGCCTATAAATACTCCCTGGGATTCTTCAATTGGAGATATACAAAGAGTAGTGTAGTTTTAAGGTAGTTTTCTTCTCTATGTTGTAGTTTGCTTAGGTTAGGTTAGTTCTTCTTCTTCCTTGTATTTTCCATTTTCTTTTAGATCTTGTATTAGGAGAAAGAGTGATACATGAGTGGAATGCAAGAGTGCTTGTAATAGAAGGTGATAAGCTATGAAAGGTGCTCTTTTTACCTCTCTTTGTTTTCTATCTAAATCTTTTTACATGTGTAGCTAACTTTTCTCTCATGGCTACAACAACTAACCACCAACTAGTCTAACTTCTTATTTGATAATCCACATGAATCTAATAGCCTCTACTTGGTCTTGCTTTTGCAAGAGTCATTGATGGCTCATGATGATGGATCTAACACTCTAACTTCCTAACTCTCTAACAAGCTAACATTACTTTACTCCATATTTACTTTTAGTTTTGATGGTTTAAGTGTAGCTTGCTCTTGTTTTGTTGAGTTGGGATGTGATGAGTTACATATGGGTCATGCTTTGAAACGCTCTTGAACTAAGGACTAGTGATGGCTAATGATACTTGTGAGGCAACTATCACTAAAAGGTTAGCATGTTGGTGGAGTCATTAGTAGTTAGTAGCCATAAGTTTTCTTTCATTTTCACTTTATTTTAGAAATATATTCCAAAACTCACAAAAACCATTCTTTTCTATGTTTCCCACTTCTTCGTATTTCACCGTACTCTTCTCTTTTCCATTCTTTGTTTTTCTTTCTTTTCATTCTTTAAAACTTTGAAGAATCGTTAATATACACGTGAACATACCGTGTAAGCTTCTATCGCCTCCCGTCCTTGTGAATTTGACTTGTTTTAGCCTCTATACTATAACAGAAGTATCGAGGAAGCCAAAACACACACACTTTAAATATCAATTTCAAACATACACTTTTTATGCGCGGTTTTACCCCGATCAAATTTTGGCGCCGTTGCCGGAGATGGGAATAGTTTGATTTCACGTTTTTGTTAACATTACTTCTTTGTTTTTGGTGTGCAGGTTAAATTTTTAGCATTGCAGAAGCCCACACTTTCTCTTATGTGGTTGGGTAAATTCTTATACATTCATATACTCTGCTGCTAATTTTTTTATATTACCTGTGCACTGTAAATAATTTTAAGAATTAAAATTTGAAAATTAGATGCTTTAAAACGGTTTAGACATTTGCATCTAGGCACATGTCAATTTTCATTCCAATATACTGTATTTTATTCTTATGTTGTTGTGATACTGATAGGAGGTGTACATATTGCATTGCATATAGTTAGAACAAATACTTCAGTTATTTACTCGCTTTTTTGTGTTCATTCTTATCTATATTGCACATTTGCACAAATTAAAGTTAAGGACAAAACCCAAGACAACATAAGGTGGGGAAGTTATTACCCTCTCTTAGCCCAAAAATCACCTCCCCACTCACACAACCCAAACCTTAATAAAAATTGCTAGACGTTGGTCCCTAGGGACATCTCGGACTCATTTAAGAGATTGACCTAAGGGGGAAGTTGTTAGAATTTGACTCTTGTCAAATCGGTGTCTAAGGTCGGGAATTGAGAGGCGAAACCTCGAAAACAGTAGTTTGGTATAATTAGGTTCGTTGCTCTGGCACGGATACCTCCCACTAATCTTGTCCCTACCTGGCCGATTAACTCGTGGTCATATTCTGACAATGTACCCCCCGTGGACAGTCTAACCAGTTAGGAGTCGTCTACGTCTAAGTTAACCCTAGCATAGGCTTGTTTTCTTTTTCTTTTTCTTTGTTTGTTTGTTTGTTTGTTTGCTTTTTTGTATATTGTGAAATGGATTTTAACAACAATAATTTTTTCAATCATAATATGAATCCAAATTTCACTCCGACCTCATTTGATTCGGATAACTCCAACTCGGCTATGTACAACATGAACCCAATAATATATGCTGAGTTGGGATTATCTGACTCAATATGACCCATATCTTCAATCCTATAACCAAGATTTTCAAAATAATTTCTACTCTTCACAGAGTCCATGGGGATTCACCTCCCCCGAGTCAAATTTTCAACCACATTGTCTACAATTTTCACAAAGTTCATTCCTAATTTTGGTTCATATACTCCTTTTCTTGTTCCACCAACCGAAGAAAAATATGATTTGGAAAGGAGTATGGAAGAGTCCCTACAACAAGTTCAAAATTTGCTCAATTCACAATTCTTCCCATATCAAACTCCACATACTCCTTTTCTAAAGCATCCAATTGAAGAAGAATTTGAGCAAGTGATTGCTAATAAAAGGAACAATCAAAGAGTTTAAGAATTTACCGTGTAGCTTGTGGCTAACGGGTCATATCCACGAGGAGGAATGCGATGGAAGCTTTTCGGTGAATCGTTCAAAACAAGGAATTGCGTTCATTTTTTAATGGAAAAGAGGATGGAAAGAAAGAGATGATTAAAAGAGAAATTGCAACTTTTTAGAAAAGGTTTTGGAGAAGGTGATTTAGAAAACTTGAGAATTGTTTTATTATTTTATAATAAGAAAGCAAATTTGGGCTCACTATCTCACTACTCAATTGTTCATTCTTCTCTTAAAATGTTAAGTGCCTCAAGTGATCATTTGCAAAACTTAAAGTTTATTTTTAGAAAGTTTGAAGCAAAGCACATAAGATGGTTAGAAGAGTTTAGTCTTTTCTTCAAGAAATCGTTAGAATTGAATATTAAATCATCAAGCGCGAAGAAGCAAGAATGAAGTAAAAATAATTCAAGAGATGTTCATGAAAGAAGTGAGAGTTTAACAATCCAAACTCATCCTCATGTGCCTTCAAGAACACTTTCAAAAAGAAAGGCTTTTAAGTAAGGCATTCATATGAGTCATCGGATATTTTTCTTTTAAGAAGAGCAAGAGAGAGTTATGATAGCGAGCCCAGAAAACCGTTTAGTTACTCATAGAAAATAACGAAGAAAGCATGGAAATAATGCAAACCATACCGTACTGCAAGTGGAAGAAAACGCGGCTCGACTCTTGTATTGATGTCACTTCAATCTTCAAGTACAAGCACTCAGTTCCTCTCTCTCACAAGTTTTGATACTGGACTATAAAGTAAAAAACAAGATTACAACTTTTGTGCTAGCTAACAAAGAGCCTAAATCTTAAGAAAATAAATACAAATTCTAATCCTAGTCTTCGTTGCATTTTTCCTTGCTGAAACCAGTGTTTATAGCCAAAAACCAAATGAGGGGGATCCCGGGAAGATTGGGGGAGCAAACGCTCCCCCAACTGCCACAAGATAGCCGCCGAAACGCGGCTTGGGCCGCGTTTCCGCGGCCCTGGTGTGGCCAGATGGCCACACCCAGTTGGATGAATTGCTGCTTTGGTGGGTATCCCATATCATCTTCTGGTTTCTTGTTTCTGCTCCAAACGTTGACGAAACAGCCTTTGATTGTGTGGCTTCAACTGCTCGATTCAGGGAGGATTCTTCTCAACCTCTTGATATGCTAAGATTTAGCCCTGATTTCTTCATTTCGAATTTATTCTGAATTAATTAAGAATTTGGTGGGCTTTTGGGCTTGTTTCTCTTTTCTTTCTTTAAGCACTTGGGCCTACATTTAGCAAAGAAAAAGAAAACTTATTAATAGGATTTATTAGCTAAAAAGTATGGTAAGGTGACAATGTAAATGCAACATATGTGACTAATCACACCCCCACACTTATCTTTTGCTCGCCCTCGAGCAAAACATCAGACTAATTCTAATCAATTATTAGACCACTTTCGCAGGTCACTCGGTTGCACTGAGCATGTGCAATAAGCCGTTAAACCTCTAGGTTACCCCTAGAGGACGAGTTTTGTCTCGTGAGGGTTTTCAGCGGATTGCACCCACAAAATCCAAAAAGAAAGAGAAAAAAGTTAGTATTTTCGAAAAGCATTTTGAGAAGAGAAAATATTTGAAGTATATTTGTAAGGCTTTAAGTAATCGATAAGTTATAGGAATATCAAATTTTTCATTCCTAAACTTAGTCTCTATTCAAAAACATGTCATCAATTAAGTAAGGCGTCAAATTGTACTTCTCATCTAGTCTATTAATTTATCCTGAGTCGTATGCACCATCGTGACTGTGAAGTTGACTAAGGGTTTTTTTAACATTAACTCCTATGCCTTATATTTATTTATTTTTGGTGAAAATTTATTCCTCAATTTCATTAGGCTTTCTAATCTGCCCATGTAACGAGCATTCAGTCGGTGACACCCAAACTGGACAGTTTTAGGGCACCAGGTGAGAAAACACTCATAAGGACTTAAACACTCGAGCAGATAAGACCACGAAACCAAGGTTTTTATTTATACGATGTACCCCTTTTAGGCGTGAATACTTATGCTTCATGAGGCATAAATACCCAGCTTAATCAGAGGATTTATATACACATTTTTTTCAAACTTATCAATTATCTTTTGCATAAATACTAAGGCTTGCTTAGGCCAAAGTCAATAATTAGACCTTTTTTTCATAATATATTTTTTTATAAGGCATAAGAGTCTCTATTTTTAAACCCCAAGTGTGTAAGTGTATTTAGTGTGCATATGTCATCAAGGTAAATATCAAGACTAAATTATTTTCACAAATTTTCTTCCTGACCCTAAAAATCAAACAAGTTTCTTATTTTGACCAAGTGTAAGAAATCCTAATTATGATTCTTCTATTCCTTAAAATTGACTTAATTTCTTATAAAAAATATATCAAAATATTGTCTACCCCTTTCAAAAAGTTTTTTTGTTTTTTGTTTATTTTATATATATATTTTTTTTTCTTTTTTTTAATATTAGTTAGTCATGTTAGAACCCTCCCCCACACTTATCTCATGCATTGTCCCCAATGTATTGAAAGAAATGTATAAAAGCATTAAATAAAATGGAAATGAGGAAATTTACCGATACACTGGGTCAAAAAGACACATTGCCGTTTCATTTACCGGCACCGATTCTAAGAAAGGTTTAAGGCGTTGACCATTTACCTTAAAGTTATTTTCATTCTTGGTGTCACTGATCTCAACTGCACCGTGTGGAAACACGGTTTTTACAATAAATGGCCCAGTCCATCTCGATTTCAATTTTCCTAGAATAAGATGAAACCTAGAATTATAGAGTAAGACTTTTTATCCAAGGACAAAGGTTTTTCTTATGATGTGCTTGTCATGAAAAATCTTGACTCTATCTTTAGTGATCCTAGCATTTTCATAGGCCTCATTTCTCAATTCCTCCAATTCGGAAATTTGTAATTTCCGAAGGTCACCGGCCTTAGTCAAGTCGAAATTCAACTGCTTGATTGCCCATAAGGCTCGGTGCTCTAACTCAACGGGCAAGTGACAAGGTTTGCCATAGACTAACCTATAGGGAGACATTCCTAGAATCATCTTGAAAGCGGTCCTGTAGGCCCATAGAGCATCTACGAGTTTGATGGACCAATCTTTCCGGTTTTGGTTCATAGTTTTCTCCAATATAAGCTTGACTTGTCTATTTGAAACCTCAACTTGCCCACTGGTTTGAGGATGATAAGGTGTGGACAACTTGTGAGTTATGGCATACTTTCGCATAAGAGCTTCAAAAGACCTATTGCAAAAGTGAGTGCCATTATCACTGATGATAGCACGAGGGGTTCCGAAGCGTGAAAAAAATGTTCTCTTTCAAAAACTTTATGACAACTTTGTTATCATTAGTTTTACAAGGAATGGTTTCTACCCACTTGGACACATAATCCACAGCAACCAATATGTATTGGTTCCTAAATGAATTAGGAAATGGACCCATAAAGTCGATGCTCCAGACATCAAAGAGTTCTATTTCTAGAATTGGGTTGAGGGGCATCATATTTCGGTTTGAAATCCTTCCTACCATTTGGCATCTAGAACACATCTTGCAAAATTCATAAGCATCCTTGAACAGAGTGGGCCAATAAAACCCACTTTGTAGCACCTTTTCAGCAGTCTTGCGGGGACCAAAGTGTCCACCGCATGCAAGTTCGTGACAAAATGATAGAACACTCTTAACCTCCTCATCGAGAATGAATCTCCTAATAATTTGGTCAGAACAGTACTTGAAAAGATATTGTTCCTCCCAAAAGAAATACCGGACTTGGGATAAGAACCGGTAAACATCATTTTTGGACCAATGAGATGGAGTTTGGTTTGTGACTAAGTAATTCACTATATCAGCAAACTAAGGTTCCCTAGAGATAGCTAAGAGATGTTCATCAGGAAAATCCTCATTTATGGGTAATTCGTTGCATGGAGAATTAGAGATCCGTGAGAGGTGGTCAGCAACGACATTTTCTACGCCTTTCTTATCTCGAATCTCAAGATCGAATTCTTGAAGAAGGAGGATCCAACGAATGAGTCGGGTCTTGGCATCCTTCTTCATCATGAGTCACCTAAGCGCCGAATGATCGGTGAAACAGTGTTTTGGACCCTAGTAGGTAGGGACGAAACTTCTCTAAGGCAAACACTACTGCCAAGAATTCCTTCTTAGTCGTAGTGTAGTTCAGTTGAGCATTGTTGAGAGTCCTACTAGGGTAGTAGATCACATGCTGCTTGTTATCAAAACGTTGTCCTAGGACAGCACCTATGACAAAATCAGAAGCATCGCACATGATCTCAAACGGCTTAGACCAATCCGGTATAAATATGATTGGTGCAGAAATAAGATCTCTCTTAAGCTTCTCCCAAGAATTTATGCATTCAGCATCGAAAGTGAAGGACACATCCTTAACTAACAGATTAGTTAAGGCCTAGCAATTTTGCTAAAATCCTTGATAAATCTTCGGTAGAAACCAGCGTGTCCTAAGAAGGATCTAATGTCCTTAACGCATTTGGGCATGGGAAGCTTAGCAATAACCTCGATTTTGGCTCTATCCACTACAATTCCTTTCTTGGAGATTTCATGACCCAAGACAATTCCATGTTTTACCATGAAGTGGTATTTCTCCCAGTTCAGTGTCAGATTTTTCTCAGCACAACGTTGGAGGACGAGTTCTAAATGGTGGAGACATTGAGTGAATGAATCTCCGTAGATGGAGAAATCATCCATAAAGATCTCTAAGAATCGTTCTACCATATCAGAGAAAAGACTCAACATGCAACGTTAAAACGTTGCTGGGGCATTGCATAAGCCGAAGAGCATTCGACGATAAGCAAATGTCCCAAATGGACAGGTAAACGTAGTCTTTTCTTGGTCCTCAGGAGCGATAGGAATCTGGTTATAGCCCAAGTAACCATCCAAGAAACAGTAATACTCGTGACCCGCCAAACGTTTAAGCATTTGATCAATGAAGGGAAGTGAAAAATGGTCCTTACGAGTTGCATCATTCAGTTTCCTATAGTCAATGCAAACTCGGATCTTCGTAGGAAGTCGAGTTTGAACCAACTCTTTGTTCTCGTTTTTCACTACTGTGAAACCGGATTTCTTCGGAACCGCATGGACAGGACTGACCCATTGGCTATTAGAAATGGGATAAATTATCCCATTGTCTATGAATTTTATGATTTCAGCATGAACAGCCTCTTGCATTATAGGGTTTAACATACGCTGCGGGTCTCTCTTAGGTGTGGCGTCTTCATTGAGATGAATGTGATGTTGAACGATGGTTGGACTTAATCTCTTGATATCAGTCATAGTCCACCCAATGGCTTCCATATGTTTTCTTTGAATAGCTTTTAGATCTTCTTCTTCCCCGTCATTTAAATGGGAGGCAATGATGACAGGAAAGGTCTCTTGTTCGCCTAGACAGGCGTACTTGAGATGCGCAGGTAGGGCTTGCAATTCTAAGGAAGAGGAAGGCTCACTGGAAGGACTAGTCAAATCTGTTGGCTTCATTGTTGGTGAAATAGGGTTTGAGGCCCAATCACGGCAGACTCTATAACCTGATCAAGATTAAAGTCGTCAGACTCTAACCCGAAGTCACTCTCCATTTCTAATTCCAATTCTTCTCCATGTTCACTTGTCAAGTTCTCAGTTAGATTGACTTCAAATGTTTGGTCCTCGATATCGCGGGGTTGTTTTCCTAGATTGAAGACATTGACTTCTCTAGTCATGTCCCCAAAGGTTAACCTCATAGACCCATTCCTACAATTGATGATGGCATTAGCAGTAGTAAGGAATGGTCGCCCTAGGATAACAGGAGTTTGAGCCCTATGATTGGAGTTGGATACAGGTTGTGTTTCTAGAACTATGAAATCAACAGGGTAAATGAACTCTCCTACTCGGATCAGGACATCATTAATCTCCCCTTTTGGAACTTTAACAGAACGGTCAGCCAGTTGGATGGTGACTCGAGTTGGATTAAGATTGCCCAACCCGAGTTGTTGATAAACAGAGAATGGAAGCAAGTTAATACTTGCCCCCAAGTCAAGAAGTGCACGACTAATCTCGGCTTGTCCTATTGTGCAGGCAATGGTGGGACTACCTAGATCCTTATACTTGACAGGGATCGGACCCGATAATAGCTTACTAATGTTAGTGGCTAAGAAGACCTTTTTTGGAACATTAGTCTTTCTCTTCTTAGTGCACATGTCTTTAAGAAACTTAGCATAGAAAGGAACTTGTTGGATGGCATCAAGAAGTGGCACATTTATCTTCACTTGGTTAAATATCTCGATTATCTTGTCCATGTGAGGATTTTGCTTGTTGTTTTTCAGCCTATTAGGAAATGGTACTATAGGCTGGTGCACCTGGCTGGTTGACTTGTCTTTTTCAGATTCGTCAGAATTGGAAGAAATTGGATTAGATGAGGTGGAAGCTTGATTGTGGTTGTGCTGCATGGGATTGATTGGTGTTGACACTTGGTTACAACTCTCTTTCCTGACCTCAATGTATGAATAACATTACATTGATTGAATGAATGATCCTCAGTCAAATGAGCTTGTTGAGAATTCCTCGGATTGGTGACTGGCTGACTAGGCAGGGAACCCTTTTGTCTCTCATTCTGTGGAGTGGCTAGTTGACTCATTTGAACATCTAACCTCTGGATAGTTTGCATGAGAGAATCTTGGTTTTTCATATATCTCTCCATGTTTCTTTCAAAGTCAGTCATTCTCCTTTCTAATTGAGGATTCTGGAAGGAGGATTGTGGAGCTTGGTTGGGAAAGTTCTGTTGATAATTCGGAAAGTTTGGTGGATGGTTGGGAGAATTATCATGGAAATTGGAGAAGTTGGGTTGATGATTGGAAGAATTATTACCATAATGGAAGTGGCTAGCATGATTTGATTGTGAATGGTCAGAGTTATTTTGGCTTCATGAGAAATTAGGGTGATTTCTCCATCCAGGATTGTACATGGGTGCGTAAGGGTTATTGTTCGGCCTTGAAAAGGCCGCATTCATCGATTCATGGTAGGGTTGCTGAGCCTGAAACACAGGGCACTCCTCGAACACATGATTCATGGCTTGACAGTAAGTGCAGCCCGGGGTTGAAAATTGGTTCGGGCTGACTTGATTGACTGGACTTGGTTCTTTCGTTTCTAGAACTTCCAGTCTTCTAACCAGGTTAGCTAACTTAGTCTCATTAGCGATGGATGATTCGATAGAATGGAGACCTCCTTTTGAAGAGATGGAGTTAGGATTCCTAGAGGTCTCACTAGCAGATTCCCATTGGATGGTCTTCTCAGCTAGATTTTCATACAAATCCCATCCTTCATCTTCATCTTTCTGCTAGAAACCCCCTTGGCACATACTTTCTAAGAGGGTTTTGGTGGAATAGTCTAAACCGTCATAAAGAATTTGGCACTGTCACCATTTCTCTATTCCATGATGTGGACATTGGACAAGGAGGTCTTTAACAAAGTACCTCCAGAACGGTTCACTAGGTTCTTACTTGAATTGTATGATTGTCTTCCTAATGAGAGCGGTTTTATGGATTGGATAGAATTTCTTCAAGAAGACCTTGATGAAACCATCCCAGGATGTGATAGAACCGGCCGCTAAGCTGTAGAGCCACTTCTTTGCTAGGTCCTTAAGTGCGAAAGGGACAAATCTTAACCTAATAGCATCGTCTACAAGGTATGGGATTTTCATCATTAGACATACTTCCTCAAATTCTCTTATGAAGAAGTAGGCATCTTCGAACTCTAGACCATGAAACTTGGGGAGTGTGTTGATGAATTGAGGCTTGAGCTCAAAATTGTATTCACCAACCGATGGAAGTAGAATGCAAGATGGAAGTGAGGTTCTAATGGGGTAGAACATATCCTGCAGTGATGTTGATTGAGCCATTATCGGATCTGGTCTTGGTTCAAACTTGGGTGTTGATGTGTTTCTAGTCAACCTAGATGAATTAGGGTCTCTCGACCACACTTGCATACACAAACACAATCACAATCACAATCAGAATCACAATCACAAATAAGTTCAACAACAGTCAACAATAGAAATCAACCAAGCCTAGTTTAAGGTAACCTCGACCTAGACAACTCCTAACTGGTTGATTGTCCACAGGAGGTAGAATGTAGACTTTGACCACAAGCTAATCAGCCAGGTTAGGGCAAGATTGGTGGGAGGTTATCTGTCAAAGACATTCCTTAATTAAGTAACCACCAATCTTCGGGCTTTCGGCTCTCAATCCCCTTCCTAGACACTGATTTGGCAGGAGTCAATTTCCAACACCTTCCCTCTTTAGGATAATGTCCTAGTGAGTTCGAGATATCCCTAAGGCCAACGTTTATCAGATTTTACTTAGGCTTAGGTTTGTGAGTACTTGGAATCTGATTTTTGGGCTAAGGAAGGGTGATTAAATCCCCACCTTATCTTGTTATTGGGTGTTGCCCTTAAAATCAATTTTGCGTAAGTGTACAAGATAAACAAGATTCACTCAAAGCGATATAAATCAACCAAGAAATGAGTCCTATTCTGAATGCAATGCGTACGTACCTTGCTCCAGCACTCTTCAACAGTAAAGTAAATGAATTAAAAAGACTCATGCCTAGAATGCAAACGTCTAATCAATTTTTTAAACTTTTCAACAAGTATTTTACTGTTGGCTTAAAACAGGGACGGTGGATAGCAGAAATAGCACAAATATAACATACAAAAACTTAAATTTTTGCGAGCAATATGTCCTACAAAAAAAAGTTTTTAGTAGTCCAATGAATTTTTCAGTTTTGCAACGCAATTTCTTGAAATTTTGTTTCCTACTTTCGAGAGTAGGGGCACAGAATTTGCAAGTCTTCTCTTGCAAAGCTTGAATGCTAAATCTTGAATCTTCAAGTCCCTGAAACAACACACAAAACTTGTTAGAAAATAAATATACCGTTCCCTCCCCGGCAACGGCGCCAAAAATTGATTGCTAATAAAAGGAACAATCAAAAAGTTTAAGAATTCACCGTGTAGGTTGTGGCTAACGGGTCGTGTCCACGAGGAGGAATGCGATGGAAGCTTTTCGGTGAATCGTTCAAAAACAAGGAATTGCGTTCATTTTTTAATGGAAAAGAAGATGGAAAGAAAGAGATGATTAAAAGAGAAATTGTAACTTTTTATAAAAGGTTTTGGAGAAGGTGATTTAGAAAACTTGAGAATTGTTTTGTTGTTTTATAATAAGAAAGCAAATCTGGGCTCACTATCTCACTACTCAATTGTTCATTCTTCTCTTAAAATGTTAAGTGCCTCAAGTGATCATTTGCAAAACTTAAAGTTTATTTTTAGAAAGTTTGAAGCAAAGCACATAAGATGATTAGAAGAGTTTAGTCTTTTCTTCAAGAAATCGTTAGAATTGAATATTAAATCATCAAGCACGAAAAGCAAGAATGAAGTATAAACAATTCAAGAGATGTTCATGAAAGAAGTGAGAGTTTAACAATCCAAACCCATCCTCATGTGCCTTCAAGAACACTTTCAAAAAGAAAGGCTTTTAAGTAAGGCATTCATATGAGTCATCGGGTCTTTTTCTTTTAAGAAGAGCAAGAGAGAGTTACGATAGCGAGCTCAGAAAACCGTTTAGTTACTCATAGAAAATAATGAAGAAAGCATGAAAATAATGCAAACCATACCGTACTGCAAGTGGAAGAAAACGCGGCTCGACTCTTGTATTGATGTCACTTCAATCTTCAAGTACAAGCACTCAGTTCCTCTCTCTCACAAGTTTTGATACTGGATTACAAAGTAAAAAATAAGATTACAACTTTTGTGCTAGCTAACAAAGAGCCTAAATCCTAAGAAATAAATACAAATTCTAATCCTAGTCTTCGCTGCATTTTTCCTTGCTGAAACCAGTGTTTATAGCCAAAAATCAAACGAGGAGGATCCCGGGAAGATTGGGGGAGAAAACGCTCCCCCAACTACCACAAGATAGCAGCAGAAACACGGCTTGGGCCGCGTTTTCGCGGCCCTAGTGTGGCCAGATGGCCACACCCAGTTGGGTGGAATTGCTGCTTTGGTGGGTATCCCGTATCATCTTCTGGTTTTCGTGTTTCTGCTCCAAACGTTGACGAAACAACCTTTGATTGTGTGGCTTCAACCGTTCAATTCAGGGAGGATTCTTCTCAACCTCTTGATATGCCAAGATTTAGCCCAGATTTCTTCATTTCGAATTTATTCTGAATTAATTAAGAATTTGGTGGGCTTTTGAGCTTGTTTCTCTTTTCTTTCTTTAAGCACTTGGGCCTACATTTAGCAAAGAAAAAGAAAACTTATTAATAGGATTTATTAGCTAAAAAGCATGGTAAGGTGACAATGTAAATGCAACATATGTGACTAATCAGCTAGAAAAGCGTTTGGAAGTCTTTTGTGAGAGAATGCAAAACATGTTGGACTCATTATCTCAACTAAATTTTCAAGAGTCCTACTCATCTTTTCCAGTCTCACCAATTCAAAATGAACAACCATCAACACTGGACTTAAGTATGGAACCCTTGCATGAGTCCGATCAAAATCCGATGGACTCACAAATTCACCACAATTTTCAAAATCAACTTCCATGCTCATTTTTTCAAGAACCAATTGCAAAAAGTATGGAAGGCATGATTCAGACTCAAATTCTGTTACACGGCCTATCAGTAGGTTGACTCACTAATGAGCGAATTGATCAATGAGAGCGAAGAAAGTCTTTCTTGTTAACCTTTGACCGATCCTTATATCCCTAACTCTTCTGATTAGACCCATGAATCATGTCATTTTGAGAATTCAGATTCAATTTCAGAACATACATTTGAACTTAACCACACTCCAAGTTATGAAAATCGCCTAGACATTCTGGCAAGTTATCCCTTTCCTGAAATTGAAATCGGACCTGAATGTGATCCTGAACCTCATGTTAGTAATTCTATTTCACTTTTTGATTCAATAATGACTCCGGTACTTTTACCAGATTTTTTCTCTATTCCGGAGTCAACATTGAATCCTGTACCAGTACACCATGAAATGGAATTACCAATCTCTCATGATCACACTTCATTGATGAGGAAAGTGTGTGAACATCAATTCTTTGGTTTGGACCCTATTTTGAACCAATTTCGACTCTCATTCTTGACTCTCGACTTGATCTGAGTCAAATTTTTGAGTGGGTATCGGTTTTTATTCCTGATCCTTTTGAGTCCAAATCCATCATCTTCCAAAATCACACCTCATTGTTGGACAAGAATGTTGACAAAAATGACTCAGTAATTATTTTTAAAATTGGAAATTAGATGGAGATAAATATTTAAATAAGACCATTCATTCAATCATTCTTTTATTGGGTCATATTAGAGAGGTCATTGGTGGGTTCCTTCAAGATCCACATTATCCTGATTGGGTAGCAACGCTTGGCCCAATCAGACCACCACCGAAGCCATCACCATGAGATAATTTTCCTTCCCTTCCCATTTGTTTCATGTATATACATATTCACGATGCATTGAGGACAATGCATGAGATAAGTGTGGGGGAGGGTTTACTAACATAGTTAGTTTTATATTTTCTTTCTTTTACACTTCTTTTTAATTTAAAAAAGTAATAATAAAAAAAATTCTCTTTTTATAGAACTTTTTGAATTAAGAGAAATAGTTTTGATTTATTTTAAGAAAATTAAGATTATCTTAGGAATTAGGAAGACCTAAAATTATGAATTTTTAAATGAAATCAAAATAATAGATCTTTTTTAAATTTTAAGATAAGAAAGTAAGATTGAAAATATAATTTGATCTTGAATTTTTTGCCTTAGATTTATGCACTCCACACTTACATAATTTTTGGGATTGAAACAAAGACTGAAAATGCCATAAAAATATATATAAAAAATATTATGATAATAAAAATCACTTATTAAAGTTGAATAATTATGCCTCAGGAAGCATGCTTATTCACACCAAAAATGGTGGACAAAAAAATAAAATAATCTCCGTGAGTTTTGTGGCCTTGTTTACTCGAGTCCTTAAGTCTGAGGGATGTTTTCTCATCTGGTGCCCTAAGATCATCTGGTTTGGGAGTCACCGGCTAAAGGCTCACTACCCAGGTAAATAAGAAAGCC
This sequence comes from Agave tequilana, assembly GCA_038442645.1. NCBI lineage: Eukaryota > Viridiplantae > Streptophyta > Magnoliopsida > Asparagales > Asparagaceae > Agave > Agave tequilana. The sequence goes on from JAVJIF010033656.1 coordinate 40,235, forward strand.
TAAGAAAACTAAAGGAAGAAAAAGAAAAAATATATATAATAATATAAACAAATGCCATGAAAGTTAGAATCGATATCCCAAAAACCTTCACTGTTTACAAAGTGCATATTTTTCTAAGAGTTTTATGAAAGATCAAAGAGTCCATTCAATTTTAAATTCTTATATTTAATTTATAACAAGATTTTGCATTTCGACTTAGTTTAAGGAAGATTAATTTCTGGTTAACCATTGTCCTTGGATCACTTATATTTTCACAAAAATACTTCAACACTTTTCTCTATTTCAAAATGTGTTTTCAAAAATACTAATATTTGATTTCTTTCTTTATGGATTTTGTGGGTAATCCGCTAAAAACCCTCAGGAGATAAAACTATTCCTCTAGGGAAAAATTAGAGGTTTAACAGCTTGTTGCACATGCTCAGTGCAATCGCGTCACCTGCGAAAATAGTGTAATAATTTTCTTAATTTTTTTTGTTTTACTCGGGACGAACAAAAGATAAGTGTGGGGGTGTGATTAGTCTCTAAAACTGCATATTTTTTACCACATCTTCACATTTATTCCGTATTAAATTCTTCTAATAATACTTCTCTCACATGTTTCTAAGTCCATGGCATGAAATGAAGAAGAAAACCCTAAATCACCATTTAATTGGTGATTAAAAGCGTACATGAATAGCCATTGACTTTGGAGAGCTGATTCGTCAAAATCAGGAGCCCAAAATCAGAAACGGGAAATAAAAACTGACAGGGGATAGACGGGACAGTGCGTGGCTCAAAGCGCCACGCGCGCGGCCCTAGTATGGCCGCGCTCGTACTTTGGGCCAGGGTTTGCCCCTGGCCCCACTTCCCTGGTGCTATAAATACCCCCTGGGGTTCTTCAGTTGGAGATATACAGAGAGTAGTGTAGTTTTAGGGTAGTTTTCTTCTCCATGTTGTAGTTTAGTTTAGGTTAGGTTAGTCCTTCTTCTTCCTTATTTTTTCTATTTTCTTTTAGATCTTGTATTAGGAGAAAGAGTGATACATGAGTGGAATGCAAGAGTGCTTGTAATAGAAGGTGACAAGTTATGAAAGGTGCTATCTTTACCTCTCTTTGTTTTCTATCTAACTCTTTTTACATGTGTAGCTAACTTTTCTCTCATGACAACTAACTACTAATCACCAACTAGTCTAACTTCTTATTTGATAATCCACATTAATCTAATATCCTCTACTTGGCCTTGCTCTTACAAGAGCCATTGATGGCTCATGATGATGGATCTAACACTCTAACTTCCTAACTCTCTAACAAGCTAACATTACTTTACTCCATGCTTACTTTTAGTTTTGATGGTTTAAGTGTAGCTTGCTCTTGTTTTGTTGAGTTAGAATGTGATGAGTTACATATGAGTCATGCTTTGAAATGCTCTTGAACCAAGGACTAGTGATGGCGAATGATACTTGTGGGGCAACTATCACTAAGAGGTTAGCATGTTGGTGGAGTCATTAGTAGTTAGTAGCCATGAGTTTTCTTTCTTTTTCACTTTATTTTAGAAATATATTCCAAAAATCACAAAAACCATTCTTTTCTATGTTCCCCACTTCTTCGTATTTCACTGTACTCTTCTCTTTTCCATTCTTTATTTTTCTTTCTTTTCATTCTTTAAAACTTTGAAGAACCATTAACATACACGTGAACATACCGTGTAAGCTTCTATCGCCTCTCGTCCTTATGGATTCGACTCGTTTTAGCCTCTATGCTATAATGGAAGTATCGTGGAAGCCAAAGCATACACACTTTCAATATCAATTTCAAACATACACTTTTTGTGCGCGGTTTTTTCCCGATCGGCAAACCATGATTCTCTAAAGGTAGCTAAGAGTTTTTTATCGGGGAAGTTATCGTTGATTAGCAACTCGTTGGAAGGGGCATTTAGAACATGAGAGAGGTGATCGACGATGACATTTTCGACGCCCTTTTTATCTCGAATTTCGAGATCAAACTCTTAAAGGAAGAGGATCCAACGAATGAGTCGGGTCTTCATTTCCTTCTTGAGCATTAGGTATCGATGTGTGGAATGGTCGGTGAATATGATGGTTTTGGTCCTAAGTAGGCATGGACGAAATTTTTTCAATGCGAACACTACTGCCAATAATTCTTTTTCAGTTGTAGTGTAGTTCAATTAGGCATCATTAAGAGTCCTACTTGAATAGTAGATCACATGCTGCTTATTGTCAAAGAGTTGTCCTAAGACGACGCCTATGGCAAAATCGGAAGCGCCACACATGATCTCAAATGGTTTAGACCAATTCGAGATAGAAATTTTAGGCGCAGAGATGAGTTTCATTTTGAGCTTACCCTAAGCATTAAGACATTCATCATCAAAGATGAAGAGTACATCCTTTGCTAAAAGGTTAGTTAAGAGTTTAGCAATTTTGCTAAAATTCTTAATGAACCTGCGATAGAAACTGGCGTGTCCTAAAAAGAAACGTATGTTTTTTACACGTTTGGGTTTGGGAAGCTTGGCTATGACCTCTATCTTCGTCTTATCCACTTCAATCTCTTTTCTAGAAATTTCATGACCTAGGACAATCCCATGTTGTACCATGAAGTGGCATTTTCCCAATTCAAAGTCAAATTCTTTTCGGCACATTGCTCAAGAACAAGTTCTAGATTGTCAAGACATTGGTCGAATGAGTCTCCATAAATGGAGAAATCATCCATAAAGATCTCTAAATTTTTTCAACCATGTCAAAGAATAGGCTTAATATATAACGTTGAAATATCGCGGGGACATTGCATAAACTGAAAGGTATTCGATGATAAACGAAAGTCCCAAATGGACATGTGAACATTATTTTCTCTTGATCCTCCAGAGCATTGGGGATTTGGTTGTACCCCGAGTAACTATTCAAGAAATAGTAATACTCGTGGCCAGTTAGTCGTTTAAGTATTTGATCGATAAATGGAAGAGGAAAATGGTCTTTGTGAGTGACAACATTTAATTTCTAATAGTCAATGCAAACTCAAACTTTTGTAGGGAGTCGCGTTTGTACCTACTCTTGGTTTCATTCTCTACCACCGTAAAATCGGATTTCTTAGGGATCGCATGGACTGGGCTGACCCATTGACTATCAGAAATGGGATAAATTATCCTATTATCTAAGAATTTTACTATTTTAGCTTGAACGACATCTTATATAATGGGGTTTAACCTACGCTGCAAGTCCCTCTTTGGTTTTGCCTATTCATTTAGATGGATTCATGTTGAACTATAGCTGAACTCAATCCCTTTATGTTGGTCATTGTCTAACCAATATCTTTTCGATATTTCTTAAAGATTGTCATAAGGTCCTCTTCTTAGCCATCAGTCAAGTCGAATGCAACAATGACTGAAAGAGTCTCTTGTTCACCTAAGTAGACATACTTAAGATGTTTGGATAAAACTTTTAGCTCTAAGGAAGGAGATGACTTAACAGACAGAGGAGTCAAGTTTGTCGGCTCCAGATCTAATGAACTTGGGCTCGATGCCCACTCAATAGTAGAATTGACTACCTCATCAAGCTTGAAATCCTCGGATTTCAACTCGGCGTCACACTCATCTTCTAATTTTATCTTCTCACTGTGCTCACTTGTCAAGTCCTCAATAAGGTTTACCTCAAAAGGTGGATCGTCCATATCATAGGGGTGTTTTTCTAAGTTGAAAATATTGACGTTTTTAGTCATGTCTCCAAAAATCAATCTGATAGATTCATTTCTACAATTTATAATTGCGTTTGCAGTTGTTAGGAACAAGCGTCCTAAGATGGCGGGGGTTTGAGATCTAGGATTAGAGATTGGTTGGATTCTAGGACAATGAGTGTACTGGGTAGATGAATTCCCCTATTCGAATAAGGACTTCAGTTATTTCTCTTTTTGGGACTTTGACTGATCGGTCAGCTAACTGGATTATGACTTGAGTCCGGCTAAGTTTGTCCAACCCAAGTAGTTAGTATACTGAGAAAGGGAGTAAGTTGATACTCGCTTTCAAATCAAGAAGTGCTTGATTAATTTCCGTCTGACCTATTGTTCAAGAGATGGTGAGACAATCAGGACCCTTGTACTTGACCGAAATTTGGTTGGACAATAGCTCACTAATATTAGTGATTAGAAAAATTTTCTTGGGCACATAGTTTTTTCTTTTCTTAGTGCACATGTTCTTAAGGAATTTGACATAATTAGGGACTTATTGGATTGCATCAAGAACAAGTATGTTAATCTTCACTTGATTAAAGATCTCAAGTATTTTTTCATTTATGTATTATTATTACTCCTAAACCTATTTGAAAATGGGGTTGTAGGCTTACGCACTTGTGCAACGACTTATCTTCGGAAGTGGGTGGGGTGGAACTAGAAGGAGTGCATGTTTAAGTCGGGTCTGGTGGCATTAGCACTTGATTATCGACTTGTTTTTGCGACCGCAACGTATGAACCGCATTACATTGGTTCATTGGATCCACTTGAGCCATATGAGCTTGACTAAAGTTTCCAGGGTTTGTCACCGGTTGACTAGGCAAAGTCTCTTTGGGCAATTCGCTTATCGAACTGGTTAACTGACTCATTTGACCCTCTAATCTAGATATGACTTGTCCCGTATTCTGCATGAAAAATATCAAAATCTTCTCAAAATCGATCTTGTCGGTAGTGGAACTTTGAAAGAAACATTGTGGAGCTTGATTGAAAAAATTGGGTTGATAATGAGGTGGTGGGAAATTTTTGCAGAAATTGGGCCTAGTATAATCATTGGTGTCTTGGTCCCATGAGAAATTTGAGTGATTTCTCCAACCAGAATTGTACATCTGTGAATACGAATTGTTGGTGGGCCTTGAAAATGTTGTATTCATATGTTAGGATAACATTTGATGAGCCATGAACGCGGGACACTCTTCGAACACATGATTCATAGTTTGACAGTAAGTGCAGCCCGCAGATGGTATTAGGCTGACTTGGTTTATAGAAATAAGATTTTTAATTTCTATGGCCTCTAACATTCGTATAATGTTAGCTAATTTAGTCTCAGTTATTAAGAAGTCCTCCATCGAGTGGAGACCTCTTTTGGAAGAGATTAAATTGGAATTCCTAAACTCTTCATTGGAAGGTTCCCATTGCAAGGTTTTTTTGGCTAAATCTTCATAAATTTCTCACCTTTCAATTTCATTTTTTTTTCAAGAATCTCCCTCCACACATGGTTTCTAAGAGTCTCTTATTTTGATAATCTAGATCATCGTAGAGAAATTGGCATTATCACCACTTCTCTACGCCATGATGAGAGCATTAGACAAGAAGCTTCTTGAAACTTTTGAAATATTTTCAAAATCGTTCGTTAGGTTCTTTCTTATATTGTATTATGTTTTTCCTCATAAGAGCAGTCTTATGGATAGGGTAGAACTTTTTTAAGATGGCTTTAACAAAATCGTCCCACGATGTGATAGAATTTTCTTCTAAACTTTATAGCCATTACTTGGCTAGGTCCTTAAGGGCGAAGGTACAAAACATAACCTCATGACATCATCTCCTAACTGTGGTATCCTCATCATGAGGGATACCTCTTTAAATTCTCTTATGAAGAGGTATGCATCCTCGGACTCTAGACCATGGTATTTAGGGAGAGTGTTAATGAATGTGACTTTATCACAAAGCTTTTACTTTCATCTTTGAGAAGCTGAATACAAGACAGAATGTCCTAACAGGATAGAACCTTTCTTCTAGAAACAGAATGTCCTAATAGGATAGAACCTATCTTCTAGAAATATCAGTTGTGTCATAATTTGATTAGGTTGAGGTGGTGACTTAGTCCAAATCAATCTAGATGTAATTGGGTCTCTAATCTAGATATAATTGGGTCTCTCGACCACACTTGCATGCACAATCAATTCAAACTAATTCACCAATTAAAAAGAAAATAAAAAATTAATCAATCTTAAACTAGGGTAAGCTTAGACCTAGATGACTGCTAACTTTAGATTATATGTGGAGGTATATTGCAAACCTTAACCACAAATTAATCGGCCAGGTAGGTGGCAAATTTGGTAAGAGGTATCCGTCAAGACAGGCCAAATTAAGCTAAACCACCAACCTTCGAGGTTTCGCCTCTCAATTCCCTACCTAGTCACCGATTTGATGAGAGTTAAGTTCTAATAACTTCCTCCTTTAGTCAATCTCCTAGTGAATCTGAGTTATTATAAGGCTAACGTCTAGTTAATTTTAAATTAGAGTTAGGTTGTGAGTGCTAGGAAGATGGTTTGTGAGCCAAGAAAGGATAATGATGTTCCCATCTTATGTTATTTATAGGTTTTGCCCTTAAGATGTATTAGTGTGCATGTACAAACAGATAGAAAAGAATTCACTCAAAAGCAGTAAATTAGCCAAGGGTACTTTCTAGTCTAGATGCAACGCAAACGTACTGGTCTCCAGCATTCTTCAACAAAAATTAAAGAATTTAAATAGACACGTGTCTACTATGCGAGAGTCTAAATAATTTTTTTAAGTTAATCCACAAATAAGTTACTGTTAATTTATTAGAAATATGGAGGGTTATCAACAGAAAAACTATCAATTGCAGTGAACAGGTTAAGTAATTTCAAGCAGCCCTGCAGAGAGCATGTCAGTAGTCAACTCAACCTGGACGCGTTTGCTCGACTTTTACCACGTTTGCGCGGCCCTGTTAAGATTTTAGGGGCTCTGCTTTGTATGCAGAGTCCCCCAACCACTTATATGTCCTTTGCTGTAAATTATTTCTCTATTCTTCAAACCTGCACACAAAAAATAGAGAAATTAGGGTTTAATTAACAAAGAAAACTATATCGTTCCCTTCTCGGTAACGATGCCAAAATTTTGATTGACAGAGAAAATAGAATAAAAAGTAAAAAGTTAAGGTTAAGAGGTTTCTCTATTCTCTCACAATTAATCCGCTGTAGCAAAAACTAAACAGATCGATCCGCAGGGAGAGATGCATGAGCGTTTCGATACGTTTTTTTTGTGTAAAACTTGAAAAGAAAGATGATGTTTATAAAAGAGTTGATTGAATAAAAAGAGAGATCATAGCCCACTAATCATCTACCACAAATAAGCACTAGTCTATGAAGAATAAACATCATATTGAACCTAGAGAGATTAATCCTAGAGTGTTGCTTTAAATTCAAGTAAGAAGAGTAAGATAGAAAGCAAACCCTAATTAAAGTACATTAGATAAAATTAAACATTAGTTTATCATAGTTTCTAAGTATAGCATAAAAAAACCATTTTTGACTAAACATTAAACTATCAAAGTACCTATGTATAAACCAAGAATAACTATTAAATAATATAACCCTAAAATTAGTTTAGCTTAATTCATCACTAATCTTCAAGAATCATTAACTTATCCCTAGGGTTTCAAACAGGCATAGAGTTCAATCAATTCATGTTATAGAACTAGGCTTATGATTGAGTTTTTCCTGCACACAAAATATAGAATATCAGATTTAAAACAAGATGTGCAAGGTTCTCAATTCGAATCCGCGGTAGCAGTGGCTATGCGGGTCGTGATCCTCAGGGAGGGACTAGCGATGGAAGCTTTGTCAATAAGTTATCTCTAAAGTTTTTATTATTTTAATGTTAAGTTAGAAAGAAAGATGATGGAGAAGAAGAAGTGATATTTACAATGGAAGTGAAGAAAAGAAATTGAGAATATGGTAGTGTGAGATTTAAACTAAAGAAATAAAAAGAAAGAAACTATAACACGTACAAACCTCTTCTACCTTGCTTACCTTTGATCTGTTCACGACGACTTACCCTGTCTTGGAAGGCGTGCAAGTATGGCGTATAGGATCATCCACCTTCGCTACCTACGCTATGAAAAGAAAAGACAATCTAAAGAAGGATTGTTCATCTCCATAGGCCATCAAGTGCTCTTCTTTGGCTAGGCAGTCTCGAAGCGTTCGGATCTCACGGTTTGCAAGTCATTAGAGAGAATAACACAAGAATAGAAAAATAAAACAAGAACAAAACACAAATAACAAGAATAGAAATAACAAAGACAAACCTCAAATGGATTTCATTAACAATGGAAGAAAAGTAGGCTTACACCGCTGTCACCTCAGTACAAGCATGGACTCCTTCCTCCATGAAAGCTTCCTCCACTCTCCGATACAAAAATTACAAAAAGAAAACGAAAATCTAACCTAGACTACAAACTAAAGAAAACCCTAGATTTGGCCCTCTGGCTCTGCCTCTGGACGCCCTGTACTGCGCTGGACGCCCCTTCTCTGTTGCTCTGTAGGGGTATTTATAGGAGATATAGGAAGTAGAGTCCCAGTACAACTCCTCAACGAAAACGCATCGCCAACCGCCTCAGGATTGCCGCGGAAACGGGAAATTTGCCACGGAAACGCGGCACTTTTGTAGCCAAATGCCACGCGCTTTCTCGCGTGGCATCCTCTGGTCCGTCCATCTGGGTTTATCCTTCTGGAAATTGTATCCTGGCTCTTTATCGTGGGATTTAGATATAACTTGGGAAGCAAGTTATCTAGATCCCAAATCTTTTATCCACGAATTTGTTATCTTAAATTCTCCTTCTTTGGCTTTTATCCTCATCCTGCAAGTGTTTAGGGTTGAATAGAAATCTATCCTTCCATCTTCTTTGATATTTGCAACTTTGGCCCTTGTGTATTTGCAATTTTGATATTTGATATTTGCACTTCTGCACTTGGGCTTCAAACATGGGCTTTTGGGCTCTTTTTAGGCTTTAATTCTTTCTTTTTATTATTTCGAGGCCTGCACACAATAAATTACAAAATATTAATAAATGTGCAGAATTATATGAATAAATATGAAAATGTGATGGTAAATGTTATGATAAAAATACACTTTTCACTACCAATCACACCCCCACACTTATCTTTTTGCTCGTCCTCGAGTAAAAACAAAGAAAAAGAAAAGAAAATTAATCTAACCTAACTCACTTTCGTAGGAATCACGGTTGCACTTAGCATGTGCAACAAGCCGTTAAACCCCTAGGTTACCCTAGAGGACGAGTGTTGTCTCGTGAGGGTTTTCAGCGGATTACACCCACAAAATCCATAAAAAGGAAAATATTTGAAATATATTTGAAGAGACTAAGTAGTCTATAAGTTTTAGGATTATCATTTTTATTCATTCTTAGACTTAGTCTTTATAAAGTAAATTGTTTTCATTTTAGGTAAGGGTCAAAATTAAATTTCTAATATAGTCTTTTTCGTTACCAAAAATCATATGCATCCTTATGAATTTTTACTAGGAATTCTTTAACTTTGACTCTCATGCCTCTTTATTATTTTTATAACATCATCTAATTTTCTTTCGTATAAGTATCAAGGCTTCTTGAGGCCCTCATACCTAACTAATTGACTAATAGATGTGTTAAATTTTTTTTTTTTTGGCATGTATAACTCATCTAATTTTCTTTCGTGTAAGTATCAAGGCTTCTTGAGGCCTTCATACCTAACTAATTGACTAATAGATGTGTTAATACATGTATAATATTTCTTAGTTTTCTTAGGCTTTCTAATCCACCCATGTAGCGAACTTAAAGTCGGTGGCTCTCAAACCGGTCGGCTTTAGGGCACCAGGTGAGAAAACACCCCGCGGACTCAAATTCGAATGAACTAGGCCACAAACTAAGGACTTTATTTTATTTACTCACCTTTAGGCATGAATACTTATGCTTCTTGAGGCACATGCATCCAGCTTAATTAGTGATTTTTTTTTTTATATGAGGCACAAAGGTCTTCGTCTTAGAATCCTAGATATGCATTAGGTATGCAAATTTCATTAAGGTAAAAATCAAGACTAATTAATTATTCAATTTCTCCTCCTATACCTAAAATTTAAACAATTTATTTATTTTGACCAAGTTTTTAGAAATCCTAATCATGATTTTCCTAATTCTTAAGATTAACTTAGATTTCTTTCAAAAGATAAGTCAAAATATTGTCCTTTTTATATTTTTTTTTTAAATTTTTTTTTTATATTAGCAAATTTTTGTTAGTTTCTACCTATGTTAGTATGTTAGTAAAGCCCACCCCCACACTTATCTCATGCATTGTCCTCAATGTATGAATGTATGCATATATGCATGAAAAAGAACAAGGGAAGACTGAAGTTACCTCAAGGTGGTGGTTCCGGTGGTGGTCTAATTGGTCCACGAAATGTGACCCAATCTACTTTTTGTGGAATTCGGGGGAACCCACCAGTGATTTTTCTTGTATAACCCACTAAAATGTATGTATAATCATTTTCTAATAATTTGACCCCATCCAATTTCTATAATTCATAATTATTTTCAGAGTCAATTGTGTCAACCGCCTTGTCCCAAAATGGAGTATGAAAAGATGGAATTATTGACTTGGACATCATAGGTACGGGAACGAATACCAACTCAGGAAAGAAACTCAAATCAAATAAGGGTTCAGGAGTCGGTCTAGGTTCAGGAAGTGGGTCCAAATCAATAAGTTGAAACTCAAGTCCACAATAGTCCTCCCACAATGGAATGTGACTCAATGTTGGTAATTCAAGTTCAGGAATGATAGGTGTGGGAATCAAAACTGACTCTAAAATATTACCTAAGTCGGGTAACAAAATAGGAGTCAATAATGATTCAGGAATTTGAACTTGATTATAGATTTGAGAATCTAGGTCACATATCTCATTGGGTTCAATGATATAAAAATCAGAACTTGCCAATTTATCCATGGGACTTTCAAAATTGCACAATTGGTCAAGTTCAATATGATCATAAAAAATGGGTGATTCAAATTCATGATGAATTGGCACAGGATCCAATGTTGACTCGGAAAAAGTAAAATCAGGTGGAGATACCGGAGTCATTATTGAATCAGGAAGTAGAATTGAATCACCAAGTGGAAGATCATGATCATATTCATGCTCAAGTTCTATTTCAGGAAAGGAAAAACTTGCCAAGTTATCAAAATTTGAAGTTTCGGCAAGTTCACATGATGGCACTGAATTAGAATCTTGTTGTCCAAAGCAACTTGGTTCGTCGGCTCTAAGAGAGTGGTCAGCGATATCAGAAATGGCCGAACGGTGAGAACGTAAAGATTGAACCATCATATCTATATCATGATCATGGGCTAATCTAGCCTGAGTCATGGCTGCAAGCATCCTTTCATAGTTGATAGGTGCACCATGTTGTGATTGGACTTGAAAGGGTGAAGTGTAATCGTGATGAAGTTGTGAGTCGGTGGACTCACGCATAATCATGTCTGCGATTGATGGTAATTGTTGCTTGGACTCATGCATACTTATCATTTCCCTGATAGATGGTATTCTATTCTGAATGGGTGGATCTGAGTATGAATTTTGGGAATATTGTGGACAAGGTGGAGACGGAGGACAAGTCGGTTGAAAATTGGATTCGGGGGAATCGAAACCCATGAACTCTGTGAAGAGTTGAAAGTATCAAAATTATGGTCATAAGATGGGGGCCATGGGTTATATTCATTCGGATAAAACCATTCCGGCACACTAGGTTGATCAAAGTTGTGATATGCCGGGTTGGTAATATCCGAAAAATAGTTAGGTGTGTAATATGGATTAAAATTGAAAAATTATTATTATATGCCATATCACACATCATTTTTGTGGGTCATATTATTGAAATTTCTGGTGGGTTCCTGAAAACCCAACATAAAGTTGATTGGGCCATGTTTCGTGGACCAATCCGACCACCACCGGAACCACCACCTTAAGGTAATTTTTTCCTTCCCTCTTCATTTTTTCTTGCATACATATATCATGATGCATTGAGGACAATGCATGAAATAAGTGTGGGGGAGGGTTTACTAACTTAGAGTTTTTAGATTTTATTTCTTTTACACTTCTTTTAATAAATAAAAATAATAAAAATAAAAAAAATAAAAACTTTTTGAAATAAGAGACAAAGTTTAGATCTATTTTTAAGAAAATTAAGATGTATCTTAGGAATTAAGAAAGCCTTAATTATGACATCTTAAACATAGTTGAAGTAATAGATCTTGTTTAAAATTATAGGCTAAGTAAGTAAAATTGGTGAGATATTTTTATCTTGAATTTTTTGCCTTAGATAATATGCACTTTACACTTACACATTTCTTGGGATGGAGACAAAGACCAAAAATGCCATATAAATAATAAAAAAAAATATAATAAAAAAAATATAAATAAAAGATCACTTATTAAGCTGGATAACTATGCCTCAAGAAGCATGGTTACTCACGCCTAACGGTGATCTCACTTATTAAGCTGGATAATTGTGCCTCAAGAAGCATGATTATTCACGCCTAACGGTGATTAAGAATAATCCCCTTTAGTTTTGTGGCCTTTTTCACTCGAGACCTTAAACCCGAGGGATGTTTTCTCATTTGGTGCCCTAAGACCGTCTGGTTTGGGAGTCATCGGTTAAAGGCTCGTTACAAGGGTGAACTAGAAAGCCTAAGAAAACTAAGGGAAGAAAAAAGAAAAATAAAAAAAATAAATATATATAAATAAATGGCTTAATGGTTGGAGTTGAAATCCCAGAAATTTTCACAAAGCACGGTGTGCATATTATCTAGGTTTTATGAAAGATAAAGTATTCAATCCAATTTTGAATTCTTACCTTAATTAAAAACAAGATCTTGCATGGATACTAAGTTTAAGGAAGAATGATTATAGGTGGACTTATGACCTAGGATCACTTATATTTTTGCAAAAATAGTTCGTAAACATGTCTCTTATTCAAAATGCGTTTTCAAAACACTAACATTTGTCTTCTTTCTTTATGGATTTTGTGGGTGTAATCCGCTGAAAACCCTCAGGAGACAACACTCCTCCTCTAGGGTAACCTAGAGGTTTAACGGCTTGTTGCACACGCTCAGTGCAATCGCGTCACCTGCGAAAGTGGTGTAAATAAATTGTTAATCTAGATTTTCTTTTTCTTTGTTTTGCTCGGGACGAGCAAAAGAATAAGTGTGGGGGTGTGATTGGTATCCAATATTGCATATTTTACATCATAACTCCCATGCATATTACAAATAAATATGTGATTTTTACTCCTCTTCTCTACATATTTGCAGGTACACACTTAAAGGAGAGATATCCAAATAATCACTTAATTAACCATAATTAAGTGATTAATCAAGATTAAAGATAAAGCCAAATTCAAATCCCAGATCTAGAGAAATCCGCGCAACAAACGAAGATTCCAGATATACCACGTGGCTAACAACTTCGTAAACCACTCACAACAGAAAGTTGTTGGCCAACGGCCACAGAACTGCCGAGATTTGCCGCGCGTCCGCCGCAAAATCTGGGCCGTTGGGCGCCAGATTTTGCGCCAACAGACTTGCTTCTGGATCCTTCACCTGGGGCCTATAAATACTGGATTTGTACCTGCGAGAAAAAACTGAACAGAGAAGAGAGAGAGATTAGTGTAAAGCTTGTAATTTTGTTAGATTTTTCTTTAGGATTTTTAGCTCTCTATGATCTTCTCCTCCCTAGAATTCAATGTAAAAGAGAGTGATTGTGAGGGAGAGAGCTTGTGTAATCAAGGGTGACACTTGAAGCAATAAGGATTGATCCATCCTCCTTCCTCTACTTGAAGCTTGGTTCTAGTTCTATGTGCTTTCTTTAATTGCTTTCTTTATTGCTTTCTTTAATTCTTGCAATTTACTTCATGCTTTCTTGTATTTTTCTTATGGCTTGTTGTAGCTAAATTCTTCTCCATGTACTAGTTTACCACTAGTCTTGCCACTTCACTAACTCATGGGTGTTTGCTTAATTTCATCTTGCAAGTGTATGATCTTCTCTTCTCCGATGGTTAAACCACCGTCTTCCAAGTGAGAAAGCAATTAGGTCAACACGCGAGACGAATCCTACGCCAATGGAGTGACAACATTAGGCACGCATTCGCTATCAAGGAGTCTAGTAAGTCTTGGCAAGCTAGCAAGGTAAGCTAGTCATGGATCTTTTTCATTCAAGCTTTCTTTAAGTTTTCTTTCCTTTTCTTGTGAATAAACCAATCCCAATCTTGATTTCTTTTCCGACAATTTCCACCATGAACATAGCCATCTTTTCTTTTAGTTTCTTTTTCACTTGATTCACTAAGTTTATAAGCAAGAGAAGAATACTCGTTTGTTCACTTCACTACTACACGTTAAAGCTTCCATCGCGAGCTCTCCCTGAGAATCGACTCGGTATAGTCCTATACTATAACGGAGATAAGAAAGGGTACATCAAATACATTTGCTTCATAATAAACACACCTTTCTCGTCTAATCAAAATGGCGCCGTTGCTGGGGAGAGCAACGTATTTTTTGGTTTAAAGTGAAGTACTAAACGATTCTTCTTCTCTGTTGCAGGTTACAGGTTCAAGAAACAGGAAAATCTTCAGTGCAGAAACATATAAGTGGACCTGGGCCTCTGCTCAAGAAAGCAGAGCCCAGGATCCCTCCAAATTGCCGCGGATCCGCGGCCTTTGCCGTGGGAACGCGGCAAAGAGGAGATCACTACTGATTAATTTTCTGCAGGGTATTCAGCTCTGCAAGATACAGCTTCTGCAATACTTAACTTTCTGTATTTTTCACCATATACCTGCTTAATTAAAAAACAGTAAAAAGTTGGTTGAATTGTTAAAAATTGTTTAGACACTTGCATTTTAGGCACGTGTCTCTTCAATTCTTTACTTTTACTGTTGAAGAGTGCTGGAGGCAAGGTACGTGTTTGCATTGCATTTAGACTAGGACAAACTCTTTGCTTGATTTTTCATGCTTTGAGTGAATCCTTGTGATATTTCTTGTACACTTGCACAATTCAAATTTAAGGGCATACCCGTAAATAAGATAAGGTGGGGGAGTTCATTACCCTTTCCTTAGCCCGAAAATCATTTTCCCAAGCACTCACTAACCCAAGCCTAATTTAATAAAAAAGTAGACGTTGGCCCTAGGGACATCTCGGACTCATTTAGGAGATTATCCTAAGGGGGAAAAGTGTTGGAATTTAACTCTTGCAAAATCAGTGTCTAGGAAAGGGGTTGAGGGCCGAAAGCCCGAAGGTTGCTGGTTACTTAATTAAGGAACGTCTCCGGACGGAAAACCTCCCACCAACCTTACCCTTCCCTGGCTGATTAGCTTGTGGTTAGAGTCTACACTAAACCTCCCGTGGACAGTCTATCAGTTAGGAGTCGTCTAGGTCCTAAGTCTACCCTAACTTAGGTTAGAATTTTTCTTTCTTTTGTTTGTTTGTTTGTTTGTTTGTATTTGATTGTGTGATATGGCTTACAATTACAATTCTTTCCATCCTAATAAGAATCCATATTTCACACCATCTCCATATTCGGATAATTCCAACCCGGTGTTTTACAATATGCACCAACCAAATACACTGGGTTGGCCTTATCCGAATCAATATGACCCATACCCCCCATCTAATAACTATAATTTTCATAATAATTTCAACTCTTCACCGAGTAATTGGGGATTCCAGTCCTCCGAGTTTAATTATCAACCTCCTTGTCCACCATATTCACCGAGTCCACAATATCCACAATATTCATTTCCCGATTCCGCTTCATATACTCCTTTTTCTGAACCATTTGAAGAAAAATCTGAGTTACTAAGGAGTTTAGAAGCCAATTTACAGAGAGCTGAGCAGACACTTCCAGAACCATTTTCCTCTCCAATTTCACAGTATTTTCAAGAGTCTTACTCAGTTCCACCTCTTCATAATGAACAACCATTTATGAGTAATGATTTCTTGTGTGAGTCCACTTTTCCATCACCACACATTTTTGACTCACAATTTCATCACCAATTCCAAAACAACACTTCATCTTTTCCACAAAATGATGAACCAATGAATTGTGAAAAGATGCTTGAATTCTTGGCTCAGACTCGAAATACTCGTAATCGTGACGTAGAATTGATGATTCAAACTCTTCATTCTCAGTCTTCTAATGTCACTAACCATTCTGTCCGAGCCAAAGAATCATGTTGTTTTGGAAATCAAGATTCAATTTCAGCACAACCACCTGAACTTGTCCAAACTTCAGATTCCATTTTGGCAAGTT
Source organism: Agave tequilana (assembly GCA_038442645.1). NCBI lineage: Eukaryota > Viridiplantae > Streptophyta > Magnoliopsida > Asparagales > Asparagaceae > Agave > Agave tequilana. The sequence continues at coordinate 56,311 of JAVJIF010033656.1, forward strand.
TTTCATTTCCTAAAATTGACCTTGTCCAAACGTCAAATCCCATTGACATTTTGGCAAGTTTTTCATCTCCTACAAATGAACTTGTCCAAACTTCAGATCCAATTGACATTTTTGCAAGTTTTCCTTTCCCTGAAATTGAACTTGAACATGATTATGATCCTGAACTTTCATCAGATGATTCAACTCTACTTCCTGATTCAATCATGACTTCCATATCCTTACCTGATTTCAATCCATTTTCAAAGTCAGAATTGAATCCAGTACCTATCCATTGTGAAATTGAATCACCAATATTTTATGATGATCACATTGAACTTGGCCAATTCCATACTTCTGAAAATCCCATTGATAAATTGGCAAGTTCACATTTTTCTGAAATTGAATTACATAAGGAATGTGATCTTGAACTCCAACTTAGTGATTCAATCCTCTTTTCTGATTCGATAATGACTCCGGTATCTCTACCTCACATCAATCTTTTCCCGGAGTCAACCTTGGATCCTTGCCCAATTCACAATGAAGTTGAATCACCCATCTTTGAGGATCATATTGAACTTGACCAATTATACCTTTTTGAAGATCCTATTGACAAATTGGCAAGTTCACAATTTTGTGGAATTGAACTCAATGAGAAATGTGACTTTGACCCTCAAGTTTGTGATTTAGTTCAAATACCTGAATCATTAATGACTCCTGTTTTGTTACCCAATTTGAGTAACATTTCAGAGTCAGTTTTGATTCCCAACCTTCCTGAACTTGAATCACTAATCTTAGATAGTCACATTCCATCATGGGAAACTGAATGTGGACTTGAGCTTCATTTTCTTGACTTGGACTCAGTTCCTGAATCCATTCCGACTCCTGAACCTTTACTTGACTTCATTCACTTCCCTGAGTTGGTGTTCCTTTCCGAGTCCAAGTCAACCGTTCTATCATTCCATATTCCATTCTGGGACAAGGTAGTTGATAAATTTAACTCAGAAATTATTTTAAAAATTTGGAAATTAGATGGGGCAATGTACATAATAATCTTAAATGCACACATCATTTTTGTGGGTCATATTATTGAAATTTCTGGTGGGTTCCTGAAAACCCAACATAAAGTTGATTGGGCCATGTTTCGTGGACCAATCCGACCACCACCGGAACCACCACCTTAAGGTAATTTTTCCTTCCCTCTTCATTTTTTCTTGCATACATATATCATGATGCATTGAGGACAATGCATGAAATAAGTGTGGGGGAGGGTTTACTAACTTAGAGTTTTTAGATTTTATTTCTTTTACACTTCTTTTAATAAATAAAAATAATAAAAATAAAAAAAAATAAAAACTTTTTGAAATAAGAGACAAAGTTTAGATCTATTTTTAAGAAAATTAAGATGTATCTTAGGAATTAAGAAAGCCTTAATTATGACATCTTAAACATAGTTGAAGTAATAGATCTTGTTTAAAATTATAGGCTAAGTAAGTAAAATTGGTGAGATATTTTTATCTTGAATTTTTTGCCTTAGATAATATGCACTTTACACTTACACATTTCTTGGGATGGAGACAAAGACCAAAAATGCCATATAAATAATAAAAAAAATATAATAAAAAAAATATAAATAAAAGATCACTTATTAAGCTGGATAACTATGCCTCAAGAAGCATGGTTACTCACGCCTAACGGTGATCTCACTTATTAAGCTGGATAATTGTGCCTCAAGAAGCATGATTATTCACGCCTAACGGTGATTAAGAATAATCCCCTTTAGTTTTGTGGCCTTTTTCACTCGAGACCTTAAACCCGAGGGATGTTTTCTCATTTGGTGCCCTAAGACCGTCTGGTTTGGGAGTCATCGGTTAAAGGCTCGTTACAAGGGTGAACTAGAAAGCCTAAGAAAACTAAGGGAAGAAAAAAGAAAAATAAAAAAAATAAATATATATAAATAAATGGCTTAATGGTTGGAGTTGAAATCCCAGAAATTTTCACAAAGCACGGTGTGCATATTATCTAGGTTTTATGAAAGATAAAGTATTCAATCCAATTTTGAATTCTTACCTTAATTAAAAACAAGATCTTGCATGGATACTAAGTTTAAGGAAGAATGATTATAGGTGGACTTATGACCTAGGATCACTTATATTTTTGCAAAAATAGTTCGTAAACATGTCTCTTATTCAAAATGCGTTTTCAAAACACTAACATTTGTCTTCTTTCTTTATGGATTTTGTGGGTGTAATCCGCTGAAAACCCTCAGGAGACAACACTCCTCCTCTAGGGTAACCTAGAGGTTTAACGGCTTGTTGCACACGCTCAGTGCAATCGCGTCACCTGCGAAAGTGGTGTAAATAAATTGTTAATCTAGATTTTCTTTTTCTTTGTTTTGCTCGGGACGAGCAAAAGAATAAGTGTGGGGGTGTGATTGGTATCCAATATTGCATATTTTACATCATAACTCCCATGCATATTACAAATAAATATGTGATTTTTACTCCTCTTCTCTACATATTTGCAGGTACACACTTAAAGGAGAGATATCCAAATAATCACTTAATTAACCATAATTAAGTGATTAATCAAGATTAAAGATAAAGCCAAATTCAAATCCCAGATCTAGAGAAATCCGCGCAACAAACGAAGATTCCAGATATACCACGTGGCTAACAACTTCGTAAAAAACTCACAACAGAAAGTTGTTGGCCAACGGCCACAGAACTACCGAGATTTGCCGCGCGTCCGCCGCAAAATCTGGGCCGTTGGGCGCCAGATTTTGCGCCAACAGACTTGCTTCTGGATCCTTCACCTGGGGCCTATAAATACTGGATTTGTACCTGCGAGAAAAAACTGAACAGAGAAGAGAGAGAGATTAGTGTAAAGCTTGTAATTTTGTTAGATTTTTCTTTAGGATTTTTAGCTCTCTATGATCTTCTCCTCCCTAGAATTCAATGTAAAAGAGAGTGATTGTGAGGGAGAGAGCTTGTGTAATCAAGGGTGACACTTGAAGCAATAAGGATTGATCCATCCTCCTTCCTCTACTTGAAGCTTGGTTCTAGTTCTATGTGCTTTCTTTAATTGCTTTCTTTATTGCTTTCTTTAATTCTTGCAATTTACTTCATGCTTTCTTGTATTTTTCTTATGGCTTGTTGTAGCTAAATTCTTCTCCATGTACTAGTTTACCACTAGTCTTGCCACTTCACTAACTCATGGGTGTTTGCTTAATTTCATCTTGCAAGTGTATGATCTTCTCTTCTCCGATGGTTAAACCACCGTCTTCCAAGTGAGAAAGCAATTAGGTCAACACGCGAGACGAATCCTACGCCAATGGAGTGACAACATTAGGCACGCATTCGCTATCAAGGAGTCTAGTAAGTCTTGGCAAGCTAGCAAGGTAAGCTAGTCATGGATCTTTTTCATTCAAGCTTTCTTTAAGTTTTCTTTCCTTTTCTTGTGAATAAACCAATCCCAATCTTGATTTCTTTTCCGACAATTTCCACCATGAACATAGCCATCTTTTCTTTTAGTTTCTTTTTCACTTGATTCACTAAGTTTATAAGCAAGAGAAGAATACTCGTTGTTCACTTCACTACCACACGTTAAAGCTTCCATCGCGAGCTCTCCCTGAGAATCGACTCGGTATAGTCCTATACTATAACGGAGATAAGAAAGGGTACATCAAATACATTTGCTTCATAATAAACACACCTTTCTCGTCTAATCAAAAGAAGATGGAGAAGAAGAAGTGATATTTACAATGGAAGTGAAGAAAAGAAATTGAGAATATGGTAGTGTGAGATCTAAACTAAAGAAATAAAAAGAAAGAAACTATAACACGTACAAACCTCTTCTACCTTGCTTACCTTTGATCTGTTCGCGACGACTTACCCTGTCTTGGAAGGCGTGCAAGTATGGCGTATAGGATCGTCCACCTTCGCTACCTACGCTATGAAAAGAAAAGACAATCTAAAGAAGGATTGTTCATCTCCATAGGCCATCAAGTGCTCTTCTTTGGCTAGGCAGTCTCGAAGCGTTCGGATCTCATGGTTTGCAAGTCATTAGAGAGAATAACACAAGAATAGAAAAATAAAACAAGAACAAAACACAAATAACAAGAATAGAAATAACAAAGACAAACCTCAAATGGATTTCATTAACAATGGAAGAAAAGTAGGCTTACACCGCTGTCACCTCAGTACAAGCATGGACTCCTTCCTCCATGAAAGCTTCCTCCACTCTCCGATACAAAATTACAAAAAGAAAACGAAAATCTAACCTAGACTACAAACTAAAGAAAACCCTAGATTTGGCCCTCTGGCTCTGCCTCTGGACGCCCTGTACTGCGCTGGACGCCCCTTCTCTGTTGCTCTGTAGGGGTATTTATAGGAGATATAGGAAGTAGAGTCCCAGTACAACTCCTCAACGAAAACGCATCGCCAACCGCCTCAGGATTGCCGCGGATACGGGAAATTTGCCGCGGAAACGCGGCACTTTTGTAGCCAAATGCCACGCGCTTTCTCGCGTGGCATCCTCTGGTCCGTCCATCTGGGTTTATCCTTCTGAAAATTGTATCCTGGCTCTTTATCGTGGGATTTAGATATAACTTGGGAAGCAAGTTATCTAGATCCCAAATCTTTTATCCACGAATTTGTTATCTTAAATTCTCCTTCTTTGGCTTTTATCCTCATCCTGCAAGTGTTTAGGGTTGAATAGAAGTCTATCCTTCCCTCTTCTTTGATATTTGCAACTTTGGCCCTTGTGTATTTGCAATTTTGACATTTGATATTTGCACTTCTGCACTTGGGCTTCAAACATGGGCTTTTGGGCTCTTTTTAGGCTTTAATTCTTTCTTTTTATTATTTCGAGGCCTGCACACAATAAATTACAAAATATTAATAAATGTGCAGAATTATATGAATAAATATGAAAATGTGATGGTAAATGTTATGATAAAATGCACTTTTCACTACCAATCAGCTTAGTTGGTGGAGAGATTAGCAAGTTACGAGGGGAATTAGTTACTCATGTTCATAGTGAAATTAGGCATGGTATTTAAAAGATGCATAAACGAAAGCAAACTAAAATTGAACAACACAAATTAAAGAACAAAAAGAGATATGAAAGAAAATTAGAAGCTTTATTGAATTATGACTGATCCAGTACAAAAGCTTTCTTCTCTTTACAAGTTTTCTTCTTCAAAGTAGAAACAGAAAAATACAATGAAAATTCGGAAAGAAAAAGATCTAAAAGAAATCTAAACTTGATTTTCTGAGATGCCTCTACCCTGTTGCTCTGTACCTCATTTATAGGAGATTCTAATAGTTGAGTCCCTCTAGAACACAACCACCCAAACTGCCACAGCCAACTCCTCAGAAACATCGCGTTTTTGCAGCTTTTCAGGAGAAAACACGGCAAAGGGATTGCGTTTGAGTACTCTTTTTAGCGCGTGGCTTTATCTCGTTCATCCATCTGGAGATCTATCCTCAGAATCTTCGTTTGAACTATGAAATTTAAAATAACATTGTTTCCTAAATAACTTAGGAAACTAGTTATTTATAAATCCGAATTTAAACTTAAATTCTCTCCTTTATCTTTGACTTGGAGATCAAGCAACTTAATTTAAATTGATTTTCTATTTTATCTCTGAATTAGTATAGGATAATCTCTGAATTTACTTGGGCTCGATGGGCTCTTGGACTTCTCTTTAACTTGTGGGCTTCTTTTGTGCTCTTTTTTCCCTCTTTTAAATTAAGGAGGCCTGCACATTACTAAACCATAAAATAATTAAATAGTAATGTTTTATAAAAAATAAACATGAAAATGTGATTAAAAATATGCACTTTTAATGAACAATCAATGGTGTAGTGCATTATGTTTATAATAATGATTATTAGTACCGCCTGATATTTTAATCATCTCCCTACCAGTGTCACCCATTACTGACAGTCCATACTAGAGTTTGTACTCTGATAAAACTCACTCAGTTCTGATATGGGTATACCAGATTCCAAATGAAGAAGAGACCAAATATCACACATTCTTAATATCATCATTGTTCGGTTGTTGCATTCTTATTATTCATCTGATCCATATGTCCATGTATGTGTTTCTGGTACACATACGCCCACATAAGAATAGGACAAGTTTAGTTATTAGAAACTGATGGGGATCAATTGTATCAAGTTCATAATGGGTCTCGTGCATACCCAGGACAACGACCTCAGTCAATTGGAGGCCACCCGTTAGACTGTAAGGATCTTATTTGTACACTCTGAAATCAGTAGTGGAATCAGTATAGGGTGCCAGTACATCCCAACAGAACACCTGTGGCTTCAGGTAGTACTAAACAGTTTTGCAATATCGAGTTATTATGATGACATACATATTAATGTCATCAGTGTCCCCCAACCCCAATGTATGTTGAGTAATTTATTATTAGTTTGTCCAATGTACAGTTCCAATATATTCATGATAAACTGTTTGCAGGGATCTTCAGGAGTTCAGTATTAATAGTATACTTATTTTTTAAGGATTCGGTAATAAGTAGTACATGAATCAGTTGTACAGTAATCATGAATACCAGTTCTCTGGTATCAGTACAGTAAACATATAAGTCCCCGTAAATCAGTTATCATGACTCAGGTGTTTTGATCTGTCCAGTGTTATAGTATCAGGTCAAGTATCAGTATACAATATCATGTATCAGTCAATATTCTGGTATGATAGTATACAGTTAGATGTCATTAGAGGTGTTATAGTAATTGCTACTGTCCAGTCAAGTTAGTAGTGTATCATTATTCAACAGTTGTATCAGGTATTAGATATGATGCAGTATCAATAATAGTATCTATAGCAGTATCATGTGTCACATAAAATGCAAAGCATATGAATTAAAGCAGCGTCATAGCTAAGCGCACATACAAGCGGTGCAAGCAGTGCTGAAGGCACAGACAACAAATAGTATTTAATTACTAAAGCGCATAGCGGAGCTACAGGAACGACTCAGCTTAAACTGTGAGTCTGAAATCCGACAGAGTTTCGCCTAAGCGAGTCTAGTAATAAAGTACTGAGCGCTAAATACGCCTATCAGGTGAAGCTAAAAGACCACGAACGGTCTAAGTGCACCGCTTTCGAAGAAGTAGGCATAAGAGAGACCATAAACTCCAATAGGGCCGAGGGCCAAGTAGATACCTACATAAAATAACATTAGTACACACAAGCATACATAAAAATAACAATCTACGGCGCTAGACGCCACAAGAGAGGCCTGACAGTCTAAGCACCCTAAGCGCTAAAGGGCCATAATGCCAAGGGGTACTTGCATCCTAAACCACTATTAGTCCAAAATACGAAAATACAGAGAATTTCAAAAAATACATATAAATTCAAAAAATATATAAGAAATTTCTAAATACACAGAAAATTCCTAAAAATGCACAATTAATTTCTAAAAATACAGAAAAATCCTATAAACACATGGATAATTCTAAATACAGAAAAATCCTAATAATGCCTAGATAATTTTTAAAAATTACAAGAATATCCTAGAAATGTCCAGGAATATTTATACAAGTCCAGATGCATCAATTATTAAAAAAATGTACAGAATAGTAATACAATTATTTCTACAACTAATTCTGCAGGGGAAAGTACTCACCTATAATTTAGGAAATACCCGTTACCACGTGCACGTGCGCATGTGTGGGAGAGTTTGTATGTGGGATGTGTGTGAGGGTCTTAGGCTAGCCGTGAGTTATAGAGGGAGAAGGAGAGAGAAAGTGAAGGGGAAGAGAGAGAAACTAGAGAGAGAAAGTAAGGTTTTGGATTTTTTTTAGAGAGAGGTTTTTGGTGGAATGGATGGTGGAGAATGGTGGAGGAGAGGGGGGTGGAGGGCTGGGCTGCTAACGGCCTAAAGCAGGAGGGAGAAGTAGCGAGAGAGAGAGAAGCTTATTTTTAGAGATAGAAAGTGAGATTTTGATGTTTTTAAGAGAGAAAAAGGGATGGAGAGAGGGGGGGATGGTATGGCTGGGCTAGGGAGGTGGCTAGGGTGGTGTTCATGGTGGTGGTAAAGAGGTTGTAGGATTTTAAGTAAGAGTGATTTTAGAGAGATAAAATAGGATTTTGGAGAGAGAAAATGTAGAGAAAGGGAATGTGGCCGACTCATTTTCGAGATGAGGGAGAGTGGTTTAAGTGAGGGGAGAGGCTTACATGAGAAGCCAAATCTCTTGGCTTCATGATGAAGAAAGAAAAATAAAGAAAGTTCTAGAAAATTGGATAAAAGAAAAGAAAGGAAAAAATAAAATGTAAATAATAAAAGTTTAGGGGGCTAAGTGCAAAATGTTACCTAGGAAAATAATATAAAAAGAAAATGAAGAAAATGATAAAGAAATGAATTTAGAAAGGGGAAAAGGAAGGGAAAAGGGAAAGGATTTTATTTAGAAAAATAAAAAGAAAATATTTTGAATTTTATCAGGCCAAATCTAAGTGTAGGGTCTTATAAAAAAATTTCAGGTTAAACGGAAGTAAAAACGCATACAAAATAACACATATAAGATCAAAACGTCAAAAATCATAAAAGAATACGTATTCTGGAATCTGGATATTACATATTAAATCTGTCACCTTCATTACAATGGCTCCCTCTTTCTCACAAAACCACTCTGTATCTATAACCTAAAAAATTACTACTAAAATTCGAAAAAGAGAAACTAAAGAAAACCCTAACTATTGATCTCTAGATTGGATCTGAGATATCTCTTTGCTCCTGCTTCTGGTGGGGTATTTATAGGAAAACTCCCCATGATCTAACAATGCGCAACCACACGATCAACCACCAGAAGAATCGTCAACTTTGCCGTATTTCCGCGGTAATTAAGGAGGGGCGCGGCAAATTTGAGTACAATGATGATGCAATTTTTACTGTAATTTCATCTTATCCAATCATCTAAAGGTATATTCTCAGAATTTGAATTTTAACCGTGGATATGTTGAGAATATTATTTTCTTCTCTTGATTGAAATTCAATTGATTTGGAATCCGAATTTAATTTGATTTTTCTCCTTATCTCCAAATACGATTTGATTTTATCTTTGAATTTTATTGGCTTTTGGGGCTTTTTTTCTTCTCTTCTCCTACTTATGAAGGCATGCATATTATTTAGACAAAAATAAGATTAAATAGCAGAGTTTATTATAAAATAAATATGAGAATTTGACAATAAATATGCAATATTAGTGAACAATCACACCCCCACACTTATTTTTTGCTCGTCCTCGAGAAAAATAAATAAAAAGCAAAATAGAGATAACCTAATCTAACTCACTTTCATAGAAATCACAATTGCACTTAGCATGTGCAACATACTGTTAAACCTCTAAGATACCTCTAGAGAACGAGTTTTTTCTCGTGAGGGTTTTTAGTGAATTACACTCACAGAATCCATAAAGAAAGAAAAGCAATATGTTAATGTTTTCGAAAACTCACTTTGAGAGAGAGAAAATATTTGAAATATTTTTGCAAAATTCAAGTAATTTATAAGTCTTAGGAACACCAAACTATTCATTCCTACACTTAGTCTCTATGCAAAAATTTGTTATCAATCTAGATAAGAATTCAAAATGTATTCTCATCTAGTTTATTATTTTACCACAATTCATATGCACCTTTTTGACTATGAATATTTTGACTAAGAATTCTTTAACTCTAACTTTCATGCCTTATATATATATATTTTTTATAGCGATAATATTTCTTAGTCTTATTAGGCTTTTTAATTACCTATGTAATAATCTAAGGTTAGTGATTCTCAAACCTGATGGTTTTAGGGTACTGAGTGAAGAAACACCCCTCAGACTTAAAGACTCGAGCATATAAGGCCACAAAAGTAAGAATTTTATTTGATAATATAATTCACTTTTAGGCATGAATACTTATATTTTATGAGGCGCAACTGCCCAACATAATTAGATGATTTTTTGATATATATATATAATATTTTTTTATAAGGCACAAGAGTTCTTGTTTTGAATCCTAAGTGTGTAAGTGCGTAAAAAAAGTATATTTCATCAAGATAAAAATCAAAGCTATATTACTTTTTCAATTTTTTCTCATAAACCTAGAAATCAAATAAATAATCTTATTTTGACCAAGTATAAAAAATCCTAATTATGATTCCCTAATTCTTAAGATTAAGATATTTTTTTTATAAAAATAAGTCAAAATATTGTTTCTTATTTCAAAAAAGTTTTAAAAAAAATTTAGAGTTTTTTTATGTCAATAAAAACTAAAACCTATGTTAGTGTGTTAGTAAACCCTCCCCCACACCTATCTTATGCATTGTCCCCAATGTATGAATAAACGCTGGTATGCATGAAAAAGAAAAAAGAAAAGAAAAAATGTTATCTTAAGGTGGTGGTTCCGGTGGTGGTTGGATTGGGCCAACTGTTGCTGCCCAATTTATATAATATGAAGTTTCAAAGAACTCACCTTTGAAGACTTTTTTCCTATTTACATTTTTATGACCCCTAGAAGTGAATAGGATCATGCGCGATCCTATCTTTAAAATCATCCCAGTTATATAATCAATCTTGGAATATCATTTCGGAGTCATAATGATCTACACCTAGGCCTAACCATGGAATGTGACTCAGTGAAGTACTTGATTTGGGCTCAAGAGTGAAAGGTTCAGGAACCAATATTGACTCGGAAAAATCAAGTCTAGGTTTGAGATTCGGGTTTGGTTCAAGCGTTATGTCCAAATGAAAGAATTGGAGTTCACATTCATGATCCGTCAATGGAATGCGATTATCCAAACGGTGGTTCACTTTCAAGATTTACTGGTACGGGAATCCATGTCAGCTCGGAAAGTGGGTCCAAATCGGGTTCAAAAATTGGAACTGAATCACAAAATTTAGGATCGATACCACATTCACATTCAAGTTCAATTTTCTTGAAGTGAAAACTTGTTTATTTGTCCAAAGTTTAGAATTGGTCAAGTTCAAATTGGTATGATGAAATTGAATCTTGGTTAAAGTCGTCAAGATACCATGATTCTTGGTTCTTATCAATATGACTAAAAAAATTGAGAATGATCAATAATGTATTAGGTAAAGTCTCCTCATTTCTATCATTTATTGTGTTGACTAAATGACTAATTGTTTCTTGCTTCTAGCCTATCGATAGATTGGTTACAATCAAAGGTCGATTATATGGAATCATTTAGCACTGAACCAAGGCTTCCATCTTATCTTCCCAGTTAATCGGTTCTTCTTCTTGTTGTGGTGGGACTTGAAAAATAGAGTAAGAATCTTAGATTTGAAAATTTTAATGGGATTGTGAGTCTTCCATGATTTGGAATTGTCATTCATACTCTTGCAAGACTTCTATATCCTTTTCTAACTCAATTTTTTCTTTAAATGGTTGTTCCTGATGAAGAGTATATGGAGTTGGTTGTTGGTAAGATTGTTGACCATATGACTCAGGAGAGTTGTATCCCCACTGATTCGGTGAAGAGAAAAGATGTGTTCCAATCTTGATTATAATACTGAGATTGGGGATAATGTTGACTCGGGTAAAATCAATCCGGCATACTTGGTTGGTTAACGTTATGCCATGTCGGATTGTCCGAGTCAAAAAAAGATCGGGGTGAAGTATGGATTTTCATTTGCACTGGAAAAATTATATTAATGATCCATATCACACAGACAGAAAAATCAAAACAAGCAAAAAAAAATCTAACCTATGTTAGGGTAGACCGTAGACCTAGACAACTCCTAACTGGTTGACTGCCCATATGAGTTACACTGTAACAATCTCGCCACAAGTTAGTCGACCAGGTAGATGACAAGATCAATGAGAGGTATCCATGCTAGAGCAACAGGCCTAATTATGCCAAACCACTGTTCTTCGAGGTTTCGCCTCTTAATCCCCAATTTTAGACATCAATTTGACCAGAGTTAAACTCTAACAACTTCCTCCTTAGGTCAATCTCCTATTTAGTCCGAGATGTCCCTAGGGCTAATGTCAGACATCAGATTTTAATTAGGTTTGGGTTAGTGAGTGAGAAGATGATTTGTGAGCTAAGGAAGAGTCATATCTTCCCCACCTTATATTGTTTAATGGGTTGTGCCCTTAATTCGTTAACATGTGACATGTTCAAGTATAGCAAAGAGTAAACACTCAAGCAATATGAATCATACAAGAGTATCTCCTAACCTAGATGCAATGTAGACTTACTTTGTCCCCGCCACTCTTCAACTGTAATTAAAAAGAAACAGAATTAAACGAATGCCCTAGGATACAACGTCTAACCGTGTTTGAAGCAATTACAAGCACGAATTACTGTTGAATTTAAAAACAATGTGCATAATTAGTTAATAGAAAAAGTAATAATTGCATAAGCTATCCAATTAAAATTCAATCACCCTGCAAAGAAGCAGAGTGTTCAGATCATCCAAAAAGCCGTGAAAACGCAACTTTTGCCGCGTTTGCGCGACTGATTAGGGTTTTCCGATGCTCTGCCTTCTTGGCAAAGTCATAAGGACTCTATTTATGTCATGCAGTTGGTAAATTCCTATATTTCTCTCTACACACAAAAATAGAGAAGAAAAATTAACCACTTAGTAAATAAAAATAATATTGTTCTCTCCTCGGCAACGACACCAAAATTTGATTGTTGAAAAAGCAAGAGAGTTTAAAAAAATGTTATCTGAAAGCAGGTGTGTGTGTGTGTGTACGCGCGCGTCTAAATTCTCGCAATTTTAACTGCAGTAGCAATAGCTATACATGTATAATTCACAGGGAAGGGTGCGATGCAAGTTTTTTAGTATCTTTTTAAATACTAAATTGATTAAGTGGTTCTTTTTTGTTTTGAAAAGAAAAGGTAAGAAATCAATGTTAAGTAGAAATAAAAGTAAATAGGGGAAGATGTAATTTGGTGTGAAAAGAAAACGGTTTTAGAACACTAGAGTTTTGAAATTAGAGTTTCTAAAAAGAATTAAGGATAAGAAAAGAACAAAGCTTATTAACCATCTAACACACTACTAACTTACAAAGTTTTGAGAAAATATTTCTTCACTTTGAATCAAGAGATCACCTTGAAATTGCACAAGGCATCAAGCAAGACATATAAGATTGTAAAAGCTCCTACTTGCATCAAGATTTAATATTAAACTATCAAGGCCATCCAAGCATAAAATAAGAAAAATAATTGACTAACATTTAATCAAAATTTAACATTAAACTATCAAGATAATCCAAGCATTTAATAAGAAAAATAGTTGACTAGCAAGCAATAAATTAGTACCCATCCTCATATGCCTTCAAGTACACTTGCATAATCACAAAGCTTAGATTCAATCAGGTGTTCAAACAAAGAATTAGAAGTAGTGAAGTCTAGAGATTAGCAAGCAATGAAGAAAATTTAGTTATTCATAATTAAAGTAAAGAAAAGTACATGAAATAAAAGAGTGCATAACTAAATAAAACAAATAAATAAAAAGAGATCGAAGAAAAGAATAGAAAAGCTATTGAATCTGTCATCTTCCTTACAATGGCTCCCTCTTTCTTACAAAATCACTCTATATCTAAAACCTAGAAAATTACTACTAAAATTTAGAAAAGAGAAACTAAAGAAAACCCTAACTATTGATCTCTAAATTGGATCTGAGATAACTTTTTGCTCTTTTCTCTGCTTGGGTATTTATAGGAAAACTCTCTGTGATTCAATGATGCACAACCACGCGATGAACCGCCAGAAGAACCGCCTCAACTTTGCCGCGTTTTCACAACAATTAAATAGGGGCGCTGTAAATTTGAGTTCAATGATGATGTGATTTTTGCTATAATTTCATTTATCCAATCATCTAAAAGTATATTCTCAGAATTTGAAGTTGAACTGAGGATCTATTGAGAATATCATTTTTTTCTCTTGATTTGAAATTCAATTGATTTGGAATCCGAATTAATTTGATTTTTCTCCTTATTTCCAAATATGATTTGACTTTATCTCTAAATTTCATCGGCTTTTTGAGCTTCTTCTTCTCTTCTCCTACTTATGAAAGCATGCACATCATTTAGACAAAAATAAGATTAAATAGCAGAGTTTATTATAAAATAAATTTGAAAATGTGACAATAAATATGCAATGCTAGTAAACAATCAGCTACTGACTGTCGACAGGCCAGCTCGAGTTGTCCCCTTGTCGACAAGCTTGAAGGCCTGTCGGAAATCTAAACTAAGCTGCCTCTCTATCGAGTGCTATCGACTGCCGCACGGTTTCTTGATCTGCTTCTTTGTCAAGTTCTTTTCTTCTCCACTTTTAATTGGATTTTCTTTGATCATAATCTCTTCTTGAAAATATGGCAATATCCCAACAATATAGTGATAGGGCAGTTGCTCTCCTCTATGATCTGGGAGGAAAAGTTTTTTAACTTATTAGTTCTAAATAAGCTCATGTGGTCTTATTTTCTTTAAATGAAATGTTCAATATGATATAGAAAGAATAAGAAAACTTGTTTATATCCAAAAATGAATCCCACTCTATAATTTGGAGGTTTTTTTAGATATTTGTAGATCTTAAGAAATTTGTAGTTCTCAAAGGATTCTATAAGTTTTGGAATCATTAAAATTTTGGAAACTTTTAGAAAATTTTGAAAGGACAAGCAAGAAGATTAGAATTGAGATTTTTACAAATTTTTTAACTTTAAAAAGCGAAGATTAAGATAATCAAATTTAGAATTGTAGATCTTTAATGGACAAAAAAAGAAAATTGAAATTTTTAGTTTTCTAGAATTTTTAAAAGGAGGAAAATGGAACAAAATCGAAGATTTTTGATTTTTAAAATTTAAAAATAACGATGAAAGAGATTTATTACAAACATTTGAAAAATAAATTTTTAAAAAAAGTTTAAGGAGGAGGAAACTCAAATTTGAGCATTTCAGAGTTTTATGAAAGAGAAGAAAAAAGAAAATTGAAATTCAGGCTTTGAAAACTTTGTTGATTTGTTTTCTCTCTAAAAAAAAAAAACATTTAAATTTTTTCAATAATTTTTGAAAGAGGGGGAAGATAGAAAAAAAGAAATATAGGATTGAAAACACAGACTTTTGTTTTTTTCCTCCCAAAAAAACTTAGATTTTCTTTTTAAGATCTTTCTGGAATGGGAAGATGAAGAATTTTTTGGGAATTTTGCTATGTAGGAGGCCTCTTTAACGCAAATGTTCTTGAGCCGACCATGTAGATGTCGGGTTTGGTTTGGGCTTATAGGAATTGAGCCCGAATTCGAACCCAAACCCAAATCCGAACATGTTAAGCCCGTAACAGCAAGGAGCACAGTTATTGCCACCCCAAAAATGAGAAAGGCCCACCCATAATATTCACAAGTGTGCCATTTTTTTTTTTTTTGATCATTTCACCCTTAATGAAAAACTCGAAATGTCCCTTTCTTCTTCCTCCATCTCCTTTCTCCTTCCGCCTTCCCTCCGCCTCCTCGACGTCCCCCTCCCCGACGCCCCTCCCCTCCCCCTTCCTCTCCCCCCCCAACTCCCCCATGCCTCCTCTGTTCGACCGGATTCACTCTCCTCTCCCTTCCCCTTCCCCTTCCCCTTCCCCTTCCCCCAACCCCTTATGCCCCCTCTGTTTGGTCAGATTCAGTCAAACATAGGTGGCTCTGTTCGGTCGAATCCGGTCGAACAGATGGGACATGGAGGAGTTGGCCCGCGGGGGGTGTCGCCGGCGAGGGAAGGAGAAGAGGAGGAGGAGGAGACTTTTTTGACCTTTTTTTTAGGGATGGGGGAGGGGGGGTGGGGGGGGGGGGTGGGGTGTGTCTTTATTAAATTTGGTTGGGGGGCCCAAATCTACGAGGACTTTTATCATCGTTGGGGGATAGCAATAACCGTTCCGAACGGCAAGGGAGAAAATATTCCTTAAAAGGTTAATAAACCCCTGAAGAAAAGAAATAATTCCAAACTTGACCCATTTCTTCACTCAACGCCCTCGCCAGGCAACACCTTTCCCCCGCTCACAAACAAATAAAAATTACATAAATCCCCTCCCAAACTCCCCACTCCCGCTTCCATCATCTCCTCTCCTCTCCTCACCAAAACCTTGGATTCTCTCTCTCCTCTGCCCACTCGATCGCTGCCGATCGAGGCCTAGGGTTTGGTTTGAAGCTTCTCTTCTCTTCTCTTCAATTTATGGACCCTCAAATCCTCGTCGCCCTCGCTCTCTCCCTCGTCGGCGGGCTCAGCACGTCCATCGGTACGTCCTTTTAAGAGTAATTCAGTTGCGTATTGTAGTGTCTCTTATAATTCTCTCAGTTTATGATGAAGAAATTGCCAAGTGACTGTAAATTTGCAGTGGGATGCAAGCTTTTGTGCTTGTGGAAATAAGTTCACTCGAAATTTCAGGTTTTTATGTGTAAATTGGGGATTATTGATTGTTCTGATGATTTTTTGGTTTGATTTTGTTTTCTCAGGTGAAAAGAAAAGACCTAGGAAGTGTGTAGTATTAGAATATAAACTTGGGAAGTGATAATCTAGCGTTTCTGGGCTCTAGATGAAAGATGTAGCGAAGTTTAAATAAAAGAGAAGAAAGTTCGAAGTATGGTGGTTCCACATTGTGTGTAACCATGACGTTTGAAGAGAGTTTTTAAAAAAGAAGTTATAACATGATCAGGAAACAAGTTTTACTATTTAAAATGTTGATATGGATGAGCAATCACACATTAAGAAAAATATGATAAGATGAAGCATTCTAGAGAGGTTAGAAGCGACTCCAACGGTGGATAAGATAAGGGGGAATTGTTTGAGATGGTTTGGAGTCTACTGACATGTGCAACGAGAACCAACTGGTGTGCTTATTGGTGGAGTGATGGGCGACTAGTTGAGGGAATTGCTAGACTAGAGGTAGACCTAAATCAACATGAAGTTAGACCATAAAAACAAATATGGTAGCTATGTTGCACGAACATGAGAGCATTGAAATGGACATGATACGTGAACATGTGAAAAATGCTCTAAAACACACACGACAGGTGTGTCCAATAGGTTTGTCGGACATGTTTGGGACACGATACAACTCCATGATAGGAGTACCCATGCTACATAGCATGGTAGTGTTAGTTTAATAGAGATATCCTTAGTTGGATGAAGAAAAATGATATGGTATTTTGACTCTAGTCAACTCCAAATATTTGGGGTCAAGGTTCTACATGGAGGAAGTCGAGTTTATGGCTGTTGTTGTAGAGAGAGACACACACACGCACACACTCTCTCTCTCATACAGTGATAAACTTAACCTAAATGTCATCTACCTAAATAAAGTATAAGGTGTTAAAATGCGATATACATTTGGGTCATTCAGTGAAAATAATAATACAAAAGGGATCATTCCACACCACACACACACACACACGCACAAAAAAAAAAATCCCCAAAACAAAATACAAAAAAAAAAAGAAACAAAACAAAAAAAGACAGCAACACACACAAAAAGCTATAAGAACAAGAACTAAGCCTTTATACCAAATCTCCAAATAATAAACGATAATAACTGGATTATTATAATTCATACACAAAATGCCATGTCAGGTGACATGTCTCGTATATATTGGGTCATGTGAGGAGACAAACTTGATAGTCATCTCATTAACTAAAGATCTCTAGAAAGAATTCTTTCCCTTCATTCATGGTGTCCAATGCTCAATCGAACAATGTTTGGGCTAAAATTTTTGTTGTCATTCTTAGATGAAAATTCTGCAGATTTAGGAAGAGAACTAGACGATGTGAGGGCGATGAGGAGGCAAATCTTGAAAATGAATTCACTTTACTCATTGTTATAAGAAGCTATTTATTTGCTTCACTCATTCATTGTTAATCTGACTTTTCATAACCTTAATTTGATTTTGAAATTCCCTTGGTGACATTATTTGGTATGGAGCAATTTAGGTTACTTTGAAATGAGGATTCGGTTTCTATATGCGGCAGCGGATGGTTGATTATTAATTCTGAGAATTGAGAAAAAGAACGCCAACATATAACTAATTGTAGTAATTTTTAAAGATAAAGGGACCTCATTAACTTTTTCATATCCTAGAGTCTTAATAAAAGACTCATTAGCTGATAATATAGGATTTCTAAATGGGATTCTTGAAAATATAAAATTTATCCCCCTTTTCTTGCAAGCTAACTGTTTCTTGGTGAGACCTCTATTTTTTTTTGCTTGGACCAGGTGCACTTTTTGTGGTTCTTAATCGTGCTCCCAATCTTAAGATACTTGGTCTTTTACAGGTGATTTTTATTGCCCTCTTTTTTCCTGTTGCGTTGAAGGAAGATATCAGTTGACCTTTGCATTTTCCTAATCAGGGTTTTGCTGCTGGCCTCATGCTGTGCATCTCTTTTCTAGACTTGGCACATAATGCTCTAAACTCCATTGGCTTCTTAAAGGGCAACATTTGGGTGAGGCTGCATCCTTCCGTGCTGGCAATCTAGTGGGGCAATCTAGTGGATGTTGTTGCCATCATGATGTTGCATACTCATTCTTTGACCGGTTATCATTATTTAAACAGTTTCATTTATGCAGTTCTATGCAGGAGTCATTTCATTCGCGGTTATCGTTAATTTTATCCCTGAACCTTCGATTGCCCCGGGAACAGATGTCGATAACAAAAAAGTATGACTCTTAGAGTGTCATTTATCTTCATATAAATACACACATACTTCTAGACATACAAATACTATTCATTGCGTCGGGAAGTGTTGAGGATTTTGTTTTACTTGTTCCTTTTTATGATAGCAGAAAGATGATGATGGATCAGGTAAAGACCTGATGAAAAAACATCGTCGGCAAGTCATGTTTAGCGGAATTATTACTGCAGTTGGTATGCTTGTTCTCCTGATTTTTAAGCTAACATATTTTTTCCATATTATGTACTTAACTTTATCTCTCCATTTATTTTTGGGAAAGTTCATCTAAGATATAATCTATTATTTTATCTTTCTCTTTCCTTTCTTGATTTCTTATGATCTATACTCCTATAAAGGATGGAACCTAAGCATTTTTTGTTTCACAGACTTAATGGTGTTGTAGGGTGTATAAGAGTGATATGTCTCCAGAAAGCTAATTGAGAAATAATCAACATCTAACCAATTTCAATAAGAAAAAGGGAACCATACATACTAAGAAGGCCAAAGAGTGTGTCAAAATGGTACGATACAACTCTCAATCACAAATGTCAACTGTATAGGTTTGTGCCATATTCTTAGCTGAGGAATAGACAACAAAGGTTTCCCATGAAACCTAAAAGCCCAACAAGGGCGGATCCAGATTGAGGCCAGCTAGGCATGTGCCCCCTGGATTGAGGGAGAATCCATATACGACTATAATATTTAGATGACTATAATTTTTAGAGAAAAAATGATGAAGCAAAATAAGGGCTAGTAAATTGTCCCCACCTTACAAAGGTCATCTTAGCACCATTTACTCCTCTAGTCACTCCTCACTCCTCTTTTATTCTCTTTTTACGTGGACATGACCCGATACGTCAATTAATAAAATACCATATTTATGTAATAATTAATAAGAATAATATGTCAATTAAAATAGATTTATTGTTGCAATAGAAAAAGAATTATTGTTGCAATTTTAGCTATTTAATATATTATATATAATTTATGCATTTGACATGAGCTTAATAATCGTGTCCCCCTAAGCCCAGCCTAGAAGCCCAGTTGCTAGGTGTGAAGCCTTATTGGTTTTGCAGTTTTATGCACATGCAACCAATTGTCCAACATTCCCACGAAGGTTTATAGGACCATGGGAGAATGATGTAAAATGGGATGGATCACAATCACCTTCAAGCAATGGAAATAAAAATAGGATTTTGAAAGGAAGAAAATAAGAAAATGAGAATTAGGGTTTAAAAAAAGGATAAATTTGGGGCATCACACCCATTGCACCCCGTACTTCACACCCTTTACGCTATGGGCTTCACACCCCAATCTCAAGAACTCGTGACTCAAGAAATTTAAGTGAAAATTTTAATTCATTCATTATCTACTCATAAGAGAACTTCTGAGGCATGTAGGCTTTACAAATGTTCAGTCTTCGGATATAACTGATGTTGTACTAAATTTGATAATAAAAGAAAACAACTAAACTGAAAATAAATTAAGGCATAATAATAATTAGCAACTGGTGTGATGTCCTCATTATTTTCCCGGGTGAGAGAAACTCGACCTTATCGAGTGAGGGCTCTCCTCATGAAACATCTCAATTAGGCCAAGATGATGGTTATGGTAACAACACTGGTGCATCACGACGAGACCATGGTGGTGGAGGTGGAGCTGGAGCTGACCTCTGTGATGGGTCAGCTGTAAAAAATGGTAGCTCGATCAAGGCATAGATAATAGTCAGAGGCACATCATTCGTGCTGAAGACGGAGCTTATATAAGGATCTCATGGGATGTCCAACTTGTCAATCATGAGAGCAAACCTCCTCAGAACTCTGGGGGAGCCGTGTGTTAAGCGTATGACTTTCTCACAACCTCAGGGTGACTCGTAACAATCACTTCACTGTTAACTGCAAATTCCTACAACATACTATATGGGTACACAGAAAATTTGTAGTTTTCATCACAATTTCTAACCGTCTAGTGATATCATCATCATGTGCAACAAGCAAGTGCAACGCAATAGGCAGTCTAAACATAACTCCTAACGATTGGCAAAACAGATATATGGGATGCTTAGGATGACACACATTGAACCCCACTAATGGTAACTGGACTTGGGGATAAACTCTAAACAACCAGTAAAAGCAGAAATACTAGAAACTACTTGTTGGATCATAGCAAGGAACTCTAATGACTCAATAGAAAATGACTCAGTAGGAACGACGATAAGACCATAATCAGCACGAGGGAACTCAGATGGCTCACTAGATATAACAGCACTAGAATGAACTATCTTATGATCAATCTCATCATCTATCAAAGGTGTGACAAATGAATACTTAGAAATCTGATTAGAGACATTAGACTCTACTAATTCGAGTGCAAAATTACTAGTATCATGAACATGGGCATCAACAGTTAATGGTATACCCGACTCGACTATTACATCCACTACTTCACTAGTACTCTTATAGAAAGCATGACCCTCATCAAGAATTAGAGTGTCGGAGCCAACTAATATATTTTCAATTATACTAGTAGTCTTAGAAAGAACATGGACACTCTCAATAACCTTTGAGTCATCAACATCATCACTAGATAGTAGATACAAAACTAACATGTCGACTCTCGATGGGTACTGATAATCGTAGTGCCCATATCCCTCATGCTTAGAACACCGAGCATTGTCATTAACTAATCTTTTGAAAATCAAGTCTATCATTGAGGTAACATCTAAAGCCTCTTCAACGGCGTCCAAATCATAGGAGCCAACGATCATATCACGCTTAATTTTGAAATTTAAGCCTGAAACAAATTTAGTTATCGTATGAGAACGATGCTCTCTCACGTCAAAACGACAGGTTAAGTCAAATATGGCTATGTAATGTTGAACAGACATATGACCCTGACAGAGGTTGTGTAACTGGTTTAAGAGGTAGTTCTTATAATATTTGGAATAATACTTCTCTGTTAGCTTTTCTTTCATTTCTTTTCAAGACTCTAGGGCAACTCTACGTCTCATACAATCTCTTTACCGACTCTAAGTAACTTCTAGCCGACCCTTCGAATTTTCTCCTAGCAATAGGATTCTAGCGGCATCAGATAGCCTATACCAATCAAGGTAGCACTCAATATCGGTTAACCAGTCACAAAAAGACTAGAACTACAATAACCATTAAATTTTGGATCTTCCAGCTTAACTTTACGGCTATTTTCTCTTTCTTAGCACACCAATCGTGAATACAACTACTCTCATGGTTACCTCTAGTACACGCCCAATATTGATTAGTCATGACAGCTACAAATGCAAAGTCAAGCAAATAAGCAGATGTAATGCAAATTCTTAACTCAAATAAGACTATATACGTGATTTAAAATGAGGCCAATAAAATTTTCTAAAAGTTTCAAGTCTTAAATGTGATAAATACAATCCTACAAGTGATGAAAATAACACAATAATACAAATCACTAGATAGAAGCATGTACAAATCAACTAAGAAATCACTGCATTCCACTAATATTGCAAGTAATTTAGCAATTAATAATCAAATCAAGTTGGAATGCACTTGGGAGAGTGAGTCATTCACGTCCAACGTAGAATTCCTCTAGGACTCCTCGAAGAAATGCCCACAACCGAGGGCTGAAAATCGCACACAAAGTTCTAAAATAGCAATAATATAAGTTGGGCGAAGACTGCTTAAAAAACAGTGTGAATTGAGCTCAAGTTGGGCCTGAAATGGCTCGGACTGCTGCTGTGCTGCTGCTGCTGTAACTGAGCTGGCTTAGTGAGTTAACTCAGACCAAGTTGGATTGAGTCACGACTGAATCAGCTGAGTCATCTCAGGTCTAACTCGGGTTGGCTTTGGCCTGAGCCGCGGTTCGGGTCGGCTCGTCAAGCCCCTGACGTCAGTTTCAAAGCCGATGATGTCAGCGTCGGCTCGATCGACTCTGGGCTGGTCAGACCCGAGTTGTAAGCGGGTCGGGTCGCTATCAGGTCAGACTTGACTTTAAACCCAAACTGACTTGACTTGAGGCAGATCTGAACTAAAATCGACGGGATCTGATCTCGATCAAACCAGATTGGATTTGGTGGGCGAAGGCAGCAGCGGAGGTCGGCGGCGAAGGCGGAGGGTCAGTGGCGAGGGTTGGCGAAGTCGAAGATGACGAGGCGACGACCACGAAGGTTGAGACGAGAGAGAGAGAGAGGTGGCAGGAGCTGCTTCCTCGGCTTCTTATGGAGGAAGGAAGAAGCCGACATGCTTGTGCTGAAATCTTGTCATCGAGGGATGAGATCTCATCATCGACGAGGTCGAAGGGTCTCAGTCGACGAGATCTGTGGTGTTGAAGACTTCTGACAGAACACGACGACGATCTCTAAAGAACACTGTGTTGAGGATAATGAAGGTGGGTGTGGCGTGGTGTTGGGCACTCGAAGGTGCTGTCGAAGGTGACAACGAAGGTTGTTGAGGTGGCATTGAGCGCGAGCACGGGGAGATCCGACGGTGTGGCTGCGATGGTTGAAAGAGATCTGAGAGTCGACGGTGAAGGTGCAGTGGTGGTGAGACCTTGAGAGTGGTGGTGGCTGCGCGAGGCGGGAGCAGGGGCGGTGGGAGCAGGGTTGGGATTGGTTAGGGTTTGAAGTGGAGAAAGGAGGGAAGAAGATGTACAATGATTTTTTGGGGAATAGATCTTGGATATTTTGGAATTTTTCTAGGAATAGAGGAACAATAACTCGTTCGGAATTTCAGGGATTTTTGGCTGATTTTTGGCTGAATTTGGAACATTTTTCTTTTTTCTTTTTTGAAGAAGAAGAATAGATATGTGTTTCAACTGATCAGATCTCGGGTTTAATGTTTTTTTTGCAGCAAGCTAGTGTTAAAGAATGGCTTAGGGTTTTGGAATTAAAATTGAAGGGGATTGGAGTCAATGCTTTGATATCAAAATTGATATAAAACAGGATGGATTACAATCACCTTCAAGCAATAGAATGCAAAAATAGAGGTTTGAAAGGAAGAAAACAAGAAAATGAGAATTAGGGCTTAAGAAAAGAATAAATTTGGGCTTCACACCCTTTACACTATGAACTTCACACTCTAATCTTAAGAACTCATAACTCAAGAAATTTAACTGAAATTTTTTTATTCATTCATTGTTTACCTATAATTGAAGTTTTGACACCTATTTATAGGTTTTACTAAAGTCCAGTTCCTAGATATAACCGATGTGGTACTAAATTTCATAATAAAAGAAAACAACTAAACTGAAAATAAACTAAGGTATAATAATAACTAGCAACTGATGTGATGTCCTCATCAGAGAAGGGCAGAACCTATGTTGAACACATACGAACACACTGACAAATATTCAATACGACGTGACGCATAAATACACAATTTTTTTTAAAACAATGCATACAAACTAGAAGTAGTTGGGTACATGTGGGATGTTCATTTGACATGTATTCAACACAACATGGCTCTATTTGAAAGTTTCCATGCTACCTAGGCGCATACAATGAGATTTGATATAATATCGAATTTTGTGTAGATTTCTAAGAAAACAATAAGACTATTCAATCCATATGACATCTCTTTTGTGTAGATTCTCAAGAGAACAAAAAATCATCCACAAGAATACTAGAAAAAAACCGTCTCCATTTCTAAGATAAATTAAATTAGAAATAAAATGGAAAAGGACTAAAACTTTCCTAAGACAGAAACCAATTGACATAAAGCTGTCAGTGAAGTGAGATATTTTTTTTAATCAGTAAGCTGTCGTTAAAATTTCTAAATTGTAAGATATCTATTATTTTGATGATTTTTTTGCAGTTTGATTATTTTTTTTTTTAAAGAAATTGAAGTTAAAATGGAAACAAGGACTCGCACCATGGTTTAAATTTCTGTATCAATGTCGGCCAACGTCTTTTAGTATAAATATAGTCAATATCGACCAACGTCTTTTAGTATAAAATTGTCAATATCGATCGTCAATATTAGAAATATCCGCCATATCAACAATATCTGCTCTGAATTAGCCGATATTATATCTTTTTGGGTACCTCAAACCCCATACCATATTGTTGATATATGAGAATTGGCCTATATTTGAAACCATGTTCGAAACTTTGAAAACATTGGGAAGGGCAACAAAACTGGAACTGAACCTGAGTTCTCAAACATTGCTCCTTATACACAAAGTATTGATTACATTTCCTTTTCGTAAACTAGCAATTAACATATTTTCTGAATTCAATTGTGCTTTAGTTGCTTCATGCAAATTTAGAAAAGCTGTAATACAGAATTCTATTATTCGTCTCTTCTGTTTCATCATAGTGCATGTATCTATTACGCCGCAAAATCTCTGTAGCATGTTTCTGGCTTTTTTCCATCTAATGTTGGTCATATTTCCTTTGTAAGTTACAGGTATTAGTTTGCACAACTTTCCTGAGGGAATGGCAGTGTTTCTTGGTTCAATAAAGGTGCCTTCCAGTTATTTTGTTTTGCAAAATTTAATGTATTGTACCATGGATTTACATATAGCCAGAATAATACTCCAGATATACCTACTTGTTTTTATCTCAGTGCGGCATCTGAGCATTTGATTACTTGATCAGTCCTTATTGACACAGTTCTTTCAGGTCTGGGTACACTTCAGTCTTATTTGCTAACTGAATTGCCGGCTTAAGATAAAGAATTATCCACATAATAGCATTTACCGTGCCCAATCTTTATTCCCAAATCATCATGCTACATGAATTCCACATATCTATCATATTTCTTATTCATCATGACTGCTGTCAGTTTGTTGCCATTGTATAATGTTTTCATCATCCGCTAATATGTCTGGCAACTGGAGGCTTTTTTTTCTATCAAGGTGAATCCCTAACTTTATCATGCACCCTTGATGCATGATAACAGAAACAAATCAAGCTTCTATATTAAAACAGGCCTGTCATCTGTTGGAATTTCCACAGGCATTCCTACTCTTCCCTGAAGTTCATTTTTCTTCTCTTTTGGTTACTTTGTTATTAGTAATTCATTCATCCGATTCATGTTGTTTCCAATTAAATATTGTTACAGCTATTCTTACCCTGAGTAGCGACGATGTTCATATTTGATTTGTATTAGTAGCATGTTTTGATGTTGCTTATCCTTGGCTTAGGGACTTCGTGTTGGCATTAACTTGGCTCTGGCTATTGCATTGCACAACATTCCAGAGGTAAATTTTATTTATGCAAGTTTTGAAGTTTCTGATGTAAAAGCTTGCTTCACCTGTAAATTTATCAAGAACTTTCCAATTTCATCTCAAGCTTTGCCCTGAGCCCGTCTCTTCTGTCTTTGCAAGAAGATAATCCGTTGACTTCCCGTTGGTTCAAGTTGTTCTTCTAACAAGCTATTATCTGGTTAAAACACAGGCTTAACTCTAGGCTAAATGTACATTTTGGATGATACTGCCATCATTTTGAGTCAATTTGAGATTTAAAAAAACACACACTCTCATTATTTGTAAACTACCATGTAACTTAAACTGAAATTTGTTCCTTTCCACTAGACATTCAAACAAGCCTTGCCCAATTAACAAGGTTGACTTTATGTATCCTGTTTTACTGCTGGTCCCTCCAAAAGCAGTATTCTGGAAATCATTTTTCGTTCTTCTTGGCTTTTTATGGCATGAGATATCTTCCCTCTCGCATCCTAAATCAAGAGCGAGGATAAGTAAGACATTAAATTGGACATTAGGTAAATTGGACATTAGATAATTGGCCATGAGGCTAGATATGTGAGAATTTTGTGAGTGTCAAGTATACATTCTGTATAAGCACCACTAATGAGGTTAGACTTCTCTATATGGTGAATAAGGATGGGATTTTGTGATCCATAGCTTGAGGCTCAAGCCTCCTCACCAAGTTTCTTGTCTCACATGCAAGGGCAGTAAAACAAACATTTGAAGAAGGAAACTTCAAATTTCTTGTGGATAGTAAGTGCGTTTTCCTGTGCTTTTATATGGAAAGGCTTTAAATTTGGTGGGAAAATATCCATTCATGTTTGAGATTTGTGGGTGGTAAATGTGAATTTGATTTCAAAGGATCGTTGAACATGCCAAATAACCTTTAGGGACTGTTGGCTCTGAGGTGTTGGGCACATGGATGCCCTTGTTCTGACATTTTATGAAAAAAAGAATACGGTAGAGTATAATCTTTCTTTTTCTCTTCCTGTTATGGGTTATATAGGTTATTAGACGGAGTATAGGAATTTTTTTATCGACCGGAAGGTTCTATAATGCATTTATCCTGTGCTTTGTTAATGATGGGAAATTGAGCAGTTTGGTTCAGTAATTTCAACCGTAGTTTTAGAACTCACTCAAAGATAATCTATTTCAGTTGTTTTGGATCACTTCTTGATGGGATTGGTCCAAACCAGGATGATGATTTGTATTAGCATATTTTCAATAACCCCTCAAACAAACAGATGCGTGCATGCACAGGCAGTCCTGGTTTTTTTTTTTTTTTTTTTTTTTTGGGGGGGGGGGGGGGTGGGGGGGTGGGGGTCTTGGTTGTAACTAAACCTGACACAAGTTATGCTAAACAGGATCCTGATCTAACCCTGTTCTACTGATCCTAAAAAGCCCAAAAAAGGTAAGTGAGAGAGAAAGGGGCAAGGAGAGGAAAATGATATAGGGAGACAGAAATAGAGGGAGAGAGGATGATCTGCTTGAACATTATCTCTCGCCCTTGCTGATATTGGTACAGTTTTGGTTTAGAATTTGGTTTCTGTTTCACATAGCCAGAAGACAAATCTGTGTGGCAAGTTCTGTATGGTAATTGGCTTGACATATTTGATTTTTGTTTTTTTCAGGGGTAAAAATGATTCTGTGTTGTTTTGGCGGAAAACATAGTTTTGTCTATGTTGAGATGTTTTCTTTTCATATAATAGAAGCAAACTATACATTGATTGTCTTTAATACTCACACAGAAAAGTAGTGTATTTTACTATGCTGTAGTTTATTCTACAAAGGCAATCTACATATTTTCTGAGTTTCAACTAACTTATGCAAAAAATTGTATCACCATGAACCAATTATGTTTTAGAAGTGATGGGGATCCAGCCAAGACATGGAAGATATATTTTATTAGGAATATGAGTAATCTTTTCTTTTATTAGTCTTTTATTTTCTTGGCTTTTATTTTTCATCATTTGAGTCACGAGTAGTGCAAGTGGCTTCTTATTTATTTATACTCTTGTAGTTTTTTTA
Organism: Agave tequilana; assembly: GCA_038442645.1. Lineage (NCBI taxonomy): Eukaryota > Viridiplantae > Streptophyta > Magnoliopsida > Asparagales > Asparagaceae > Agave > Agave tequilana. The sequence continues at coordinate 84,213 of JAVJIF010033656.1, forward strand.
CTTGAGAACAATGGATTATTGAATTTTTGACAGATTGAGATCCTAATTGGGTTCTTTCGCATTTTTCTGTGAGAAGCATGGAGTGAGAGAGCATTTCTCTTAGGTGTGAAACTCAAATCTATATCTCTATGTGCTGCATGGAGTGGCGAGCAATTCACCTAGGTGAAAGGCCCGAATCTTTATCTTTTCCCTAATTTTCTAAATCTCTAAATTATTTCTTCCGTAATCCCACTACAACTCCTAGTTTTTCTCTACTGTCTTGCGTTATTTTGGTATCACAGCTAAAAAATCTTATTCTCTTCCCAAATAAAACCCTAGATCTAGATTTTTTTTCTCTTTCTCCTCCCACAATACTTTGTAGTTTTTCCTTGTAAAAAATTCCAAAAACCATAGTCTGAAATCAGTAGCTTTCCTGAAAAAAATCAAAAAAATTACTCATCTTCTCCACAAAAAAGCCCAAAAATCCCCCAATTGCCCAAAACCCTAACCCAAAGCCTCCTCTCTCTCCATCATCTCAATCGTCCTCTTTTCTGTTTCTTCTTCCTATAGCCAACACCCTTCCCCCCCTCTTTCCTTATTTGTTACGCCGACAACAAGTTGCGACATGGTTTAAAGTCGCGGTCTCGACCGCTGACTCGGCGGGCACTGAGACGGATCGGTCACGGTGTCTCAGATCTGTCTCGGGCGATATGCGCTAGAAAGCTAAAAAAATTCTGAAAAATCACAACAAATTTAAAAAATATAGACATTAATGTTCATGTATCACATGTCCAAAACATATCACTTAGCATAATATACATAAAGCGAAAGTATAAGTACGCGCGTCGTTAATAGAAACATATCAAAATACATGTATCTAGTAATACCACCATGTTTTTGTTTCTCACAATAATTATACTTCACATATTTTCTACTTCCACCAATGGGGGTACCATGTTCCCATCCAAAATCGCGTTGCTTTGGAACCATTCTGAAATTAAAAAAAATGATATATTAAATTAAATTAAAATTAAAATTAACTAAATTAACTAGATCATATCTACCAAATTTAAATTAAATTTACTTTATATTATATTTACTAAATTAACTAAAATTACTAAATTAGCTAACTTAACTAGATCACATCTTTTAAAAATAAATTAACTTTATATTTTATTTACTAAATTCACTTAAATTATTAAATTAACTACTATAATTACTAAATTAACTAAATTGACTATTAAAGAGAGGGGGAGAGAGACCAATATTAAAGAGAGAGGGACTGAGGGAGAGAGGGGAGAGAGACAGAGAGAACTTGAAAAAGATAGAAAGAGGGAGAGAGGAGAGAGGGAGAGGGAGAGGGAGAGAGGGAGAGATCAGAGGGAGGAGAGAGAGGGAGAGAGACTGAAAAGAGAGAGACCGGGAGTGAGAAAGAAAGAGAAAAGAGACTGGGAGATGAGAGAAATATCTGAAGCCAAGTTCGACGGTGGTGGCGACGAGTCGACTAAGCAAGAGAGGAAGCGACCTCACGACGGAGAAGGGGGAGAGGAGAAAGGGAGAAAGCCAGAGAGGGACAGAGGGAGAGATCAGAGAGGAGAGAAACTGGAAAAGATAGAAATCAGGAGTGAGAAAGAGAGAGAGAAAAGAGACTGAGAGAGAGAAATACCTAAAGCCAAGGTCGACGGCAGCGGCGAAGCAAGAGAGGAAGCGACCTCACCGGCAAAACAAGAGGCAAAGGCAACAGGGGCTTAAAGGCGAGGCGAAGGAAGAGAGGAAGACGAGATTTGGATCTTATTTCCCCCTTTTATCTCACTGAGATGACGGGTTCACAGTTACCGACTCGGGACCGACCAACCTTGACTCGGTTGAGTCGACCCGAGTCGTATCGGGACTCTGCCGATTTGATCGAGTCAAGGCCGAGTCGGTTAAAAAAGTGAAGCTACTGTAGACTCGGGTCTCGGTATCGCACGGTGCCTACTGAGTCGGAGACGAGTCAGCTGATACTTCGAACCTTGACTTGCGGCCACTGCATGACTCGCCGAACCGAGACAAAGATGAGAGCCACACCGCATTAACCTCAAATCGACGCCGGTCTCCTCATCATCACATCAGCTCGCGACGAATCCACCATCAACTTGACTTCCGATCTTGATCGTGCCTTCGACATTGGATCTCGCTGATAATGCCAACAACTACCACCATCTTCTCTGACCTCGACGCAAACCCCCATTGTCTTCATCGATGACCTCGACCTCGCCTCTTCCTCGACTGAGCAAGTTGCCACCCTTTTGCGGTCTCGATCTGACGGTTTCCGACTTCATTTGCCGTCAACGAGCCCTTACTGACCTCTCCACTACCACTGCATCCTTGATGTGACTTTGCTGCGGCTACCAATGGCCTCCTCCAACCTCGCCATCATTCCCCATCAATGCGGGAGCACGACCCTTGTTGCCGCTCGGACCCATCTTGATAACCTGTAACAAATCAAGATCCGACTCGCAAATCTCTGCAGACTCGACCTGCTTCAACTGCCAGCAACCTGACCCGATTTCACAGCTCTGACCCGACCCGCTTCAGCTACAAGTCTACAACCCAACCCAACCCGCTTCAACTTCAAAAGTAGATAGATTTGATTTTTGAGTCGTTTCTTAGTCGTTCTGAAGCTGAAGCCGATTTGAGTCGTATTGAGGCATTGGATTTGTGAGAGACTCTCCTTCGCGTTTTAATGGATCTTGAGCTCAAAGTGGAGGCAATCATCCTTTTAACAGGCCTATAAGGATCCGAAATGTTGAAAAGTTTCGAATTCAAACCCTTGGCAGCATATTCAACTTTCATTTTTTGAAATTTTTGTGTGTGATGCATGAAGTGAGTGAGAGATTATCTGGGTAAAAAGCCCTAATTAATTCTAAATTCAGACATCGTTCGAGTCTGAGATGACATCGTTATTGCAGCGAACTGAAGGACAATCATCGTCTACATTTTCTTTAAAACTCGAGGACGAGTTTTCTCCAACCAAGACTGGGTATACATATTTGATTAAGAATATGAATAGCTTTTTCTTTTATTAGTCTTTTATTTTCTTACCCTTTTATTTTTCTTTATTGGAGCCATGAGTAGCGCACGTGGCCTCTTCTCTATTTATACTCTAGTAGTTCTTTTACTTGAGATTAATGGATTATTGAATTTTTGAAAGATTGAGGCTCTAATTGGGTTTTTCGAATCTTTATATGAGAAGTATAAACTGGGAGAGCGATTATCCTAGGTGCGAAGCCTGGATCTAAATCTCTGTGTGTGATACATGGAATGAGTGAGAGATTCACCAGTGAGAAGCACAAATCTTTATTTTTTCCAGCTAATTTCCTAAATCTCTAGATTAGTTCTTCTCCAATCCCATCACAAACCCTAGTTTTTCTCTTTTGTCATGTGTCAATAAGTCTTCTCCCTTCTCTTATGATTTTTTTCTTGCTTCATTCGTGGTCTCATTGTCCTATCAGTTGCATTGCAGGAAAATATTGTTCCTTTGAAGTTATAATGCTATGAAGGAAAATACTGCTTTCAGAATCTTCTGCATTCTGTGATATTTGAAAATTCACTTTATGGGAATATAATATATATATATATATATATATATATATTCGTAATGCCTTCGGGTTTCTTTCTGCAGGGCGTTGCTGTAGCCCTTCCTGTCTATTTTGCCACTCAAAGGTAAGGGCTTCAGTACCATATTCATTTTGTTACTGTTATGAGCTTTAAGAAGCATGTGTTATGAACTACAAATAAGAATGAAATACTGACATCTTTCAATCTATTTATTTTAGCCTGCCATTTCATGCTGTTAATACTCTACTATATGTTATTTGAGTTTTCCTTTTTTGTCACTAAGCATATCATACTGTGTTTTATTTCTTCGAGGAAAATCATACTGTGTGGAAAATTACTGAAAAGAGGCATATTTAGTCTTATGAAAGGTTGTCTAATACAATATTTTCTATCGGTACCTATCTGCATGATACAGCAAATGGCAGGCGTTCAAACTGGCAACACTTTCTGGTTTTGCTGAGCCACTAGGTGTAATTATTGTAGGTAAGCACATGTCTTATCTCATTTATAATAATTTGACTTGCTGGGGTCCTGTTGCAAGTGATGAAAGCTGTTACATTATTTTATTGTTTCCTTTTTTATGTTTTACCGGCTTATTTCTTGAAACTTTTGTTGGGAATTTGGGTGATGACATCTTATAAAGAAAACAATTATATGGCTCATGAGGTCCATGGCCTAATGCCTATTAAATAGTGAAACAAATGTAAAACAACATATCACCTGGCTCTGTCCTAATTATTTTTGCCATTTCACACCTGAGCTCAATGTTCATCTGGTCAAGATAATATTCATTTACATGCTCTTCAGAACCAGGAAAGTTTACTCCAGACCTGTCTTTGGTTCACTACTATAATTTTTCTATTTCTTTTCTTTTCCAATAAGAGCTGGCAGCTATTGATAAATATTATATTCCTGAGATGACTTGCTCATATGAGTGGCATACCAACGCCTGGAAGGAAAAGGGTTTGATCAGAGATGCCTGTTGGATGCATAAAATTGAATTAATAGTGGATAAGTTGTAGACATTACAGAGGCATGACCATTTGCAGTTTCTTTTAATTTTTATTTTGTTTATTTATCCTCTCTGTGCAGCGTGTGCAGTTTGATGGGCCTTGATGAGTAGCATTTCTTAGTTACAACATTGAGAAGGTGGTAGAGAAGACCTAATAAAACCTGATTCAAATTTTTGGTAAAAGTTAACATTGTTAGAGGACTGGCCATTATAGTTACTATTGGAGAAAAGTTCTTAAAGCCAACCTAAACGAACCGGATTAAGTCTCTGAGTCATTTAAAATGAAACTTTAAATTTGCTCAAAATTGCAAAAACCATTTATATTGTGCATGCATATACAAATATACATGTATACACTTTATATGCAATATGCTTGTATTTACTGCTACAGTTCATCTGAAATGAATTTCAAGCAGTGCAGTTTTGCCATCAAGACAGTGTTCATTAGAAATGAAAGTGGCTTGGGCATGAATGTGGTACAAGTTGCATAAGTGATATGTGTCTTGCCTAGTTAAAGGAAACTGACTTCCAAATGCCCACAGAATGATTAACTGCCAAATTAAAAAGCAAAAGTCCCACATCAGTAATATGCCCTGCTCTCAAACTCATGCGGTAGCAATAATATCATCCCAAATATGATACGTAAATTGTTTCTGTTCTAAACATTGGGAATCTGAATGCCGTAATGCCATATTTTGATACATTAAAAACCTATTATAGCTACCTTTTCGTTTCCAACTCTCTTTCTACGTACATAGGCAATCTGGATTTGTATCAAAGTGTACCATCAGCGCATAGTATGTTCTGTGTTAGGATATGATTGTTTTGACTTCAAGCATATAATTATATGAGTCAATCTCTCAACTTGCAGGTTAGAAACTGTAATATGAACCTGTTGGTTTGTTTGCCTTTCTTTTCTAAGAATTTTAATTCTTTTATTGATAAAGCCATAAATCCAGTAGAAGCACATAGGAGCAGTAGGTTGAAGGAAGCAGACAGAGTCAGAACACGTACTAGGTTATGTCCTCATCAAAATATGGGGAGTGTTATCAATAATCAATATATCTGAGATAACGAAATCAGAATGCCATACTAATCAATCTCTTTTTGTCTTTGACCATGTTGCTCAAGTCTGCTGCGCACATTTGCTTGTTTCCAGTTGTTAGATTGTTTGCTTTTGCTCATCCTCTGTGACCCAAGGAAAACTTAAGACCATGATTTAAAATCTCGTTATTAATATCGGTATTGGTACAAGATTTTGGTATCGGAATCGGGAATATCGGCCATTAATTTTCCGTTTCATCTCGTTGTATCGGCAATATCGGGTATTGTTTCGATTAGATCAGGTCATATCGGCAGTATCGGTATCGGGCCAAAATATTGGTATCGGATGATATTTCAAACCTTATCTAAAACTCATTGAAGTCTGGATGGTCAATCTTTGGCCTGCACTGTTTACTCTATGATACTTTGCTTTTAATATGTGCTGAGTGAGCATCAAACAAAGAAAATTATCACTGAATAGCATGTTGATGCCATTGTATATTACTTTTGAAAAAATCATTGATACACAGGTTGAATATCTAGGGTATTGGAGCAATTATTGATTGAATTGAAATTTATTCAATCGAAAGTCGAGTCTTATAATACATCAGAATGACGAACTATACAAATGCATCTGCCTAATAAAGTCGCATATTTAATTTCTTAATACCTTGTAAGATAAGGTTTTGGCTGCATCTCTACTTCTTTTGGCTTCTCAGAAAATTTGCAATAGGCTGTAGTCTGCTGTAGTTTTCTTATTCATACTATTGGCATATAAACTGGTTTTGGAGATTGATTTCAGCCAAAACTATCCTTTCTTGATAGCCATTATTCTGTGTCTTCACATGCATCATATTGGAGAATTTACTTCAATAGTGAGTAAATTGTGGATGTTTATTCTGATGTTTATTTTATGTATCATTGTCAAATAATAGTTGATACATACCTGGATGTTTCCCCATAATTTGTCAAAATCTTGAAATTTTCGTGTCAATAGCAAGATCAAGTAACTTGTTGAAGGGACATGAGCTCTAGCTACTCGGCCCCTCTACATTTTCTTGGATATGGGAACATCTACTTTAAAAGATTACAATAATTATTCTTTTTCTGTGGAACATTGAAATGGACCTCGGAAGCAACAATGACAATAACTTTATACAGATTTCCCCCCTTACATCCCCATGCCATCCCAAGTTAATGCTGTTCTTTAGAGCCTAGAAAAACTTTTACATGCCTATAATTGCTTTTGAAATTTGCATGATATGAATTGCTTCTAACAAATCAGAATGTTCACAAAAGACTTTCTGTCAAATGCAGCATACCTCTTCCCAAGCAGTCTAGATCCTGAAATTCTCGAAGGCTTACTTGGAGCAGGTTGTGTCTCCTACTAAGCTGATATTTTTATGATCAAATGAGAATTTGGTTATTCTGCTCTTCATACTCGTTGAATTTTCCTTCTTTTCTAACTTATTAATTTTTCATGCAGTTGGTGGTGTGATGGCATATCTCACTTTACATGAAATGCTACCCTTGGCATTTGACTACGCTGGGCAGAAACAAGCTGTCAAAGCAGTCTTCCTAGGAATGGCTTTCATGTCTGCAAGGTTAGTCACTAGCAGGATGAATAATTTATTTTTTCGCTATCACTTTGAATTAGCATGGGGGGGTTGGGGGGGGGGGGGGGGGGTTGAATCAATGCTTAACTCAAAAGCCTTTTTGATGAATTTTCATTTTATAGTGCCTTAAAAGGTTTTCATATAGCGGACTTTATTGATCTCACAGTGGATCTTAATCCAATAGCTTTAGGTACAACGGATATGTTGTATATTGCTAGAAAGCTACACTTTAATTGATTTCATTTATGAGGGGTGATCCTGCTCACGTTACAATTCTGATATTATTTCTTTTCCTACTTCCCATTTTGATTTGTGTTTTCTTGTTCCGTTTGTAACACTTATAAAAGTTTCATTGTTTTGGCAGCTTGTACTTTCTAGAAATCAGCCTGCCAAAGGAGATGAGCTTGTAATTTGAAATGGTTTATCAATTATTGTTGCAGAAATACATCCTTTGTACATCACACAAACCTGGCAGGTTTTTTTTCTAGCCAATGTCTAGAGATTGTATTTGTACAGGAAATTTAAAGGAATAAAATTACGGATATTACACCTCCAGTTCTTTTTCCTATTTTTCTTTTCATACATGCTTAAATTTTTCTTTACCTTTCTTCCGGCACGTTGTATAATCATTCTCATGAAACTGAAAAGACTTGGTACTCCATCTCATTACTTTGTCAGAATACAATCAGTGGTTGAGGCTGTTGGTTATGGCCTGATGCCATCCTGAAGAAGAACAATGTATTTTGAAAAGATATATGTTTTCTAGTCAAGTGTCCACCTGACAAGAGTGGACGTTTTGTTGTATCATCAAATCTTCCATGCTAAGTCCCCACCATATTTTATGTTGTTGAAGAACTTGCACCAATGTAATTAAGGAACTTGTTTACGATTGCCATTAAATGGCTTGAGAGTTCTTTGAGCTCTAATATATGACTACTGGCAGACAAATCATTCTGGCATCTATGAAACATCTTGCTTTATCACTCGATAAACTATTATAATTCTGTCTTTTTTCTCTGTTTCTTCATTTCTATAATCTATGAGGGAAACAATTGAAAAGTTATTTTTGTTAAACTTTCATCTCCAAAGACAAGTACCGAGCATCTTAATTTTCTTACAAGTTTAGGGTTATGTGATTTCTCAATTAAATGCTGAAGTGAAAGTTGATAACCAAACCATTTCCTGAAAAGCTACACAGTTTGTTTGTCATGACCCACCAGGTATTCTAGTATCAGGCTTCTTTCTGGATGCTGTCTGCGTTTGTGTTCTAACTTGATTCAAGCAGTTTAGAATACACTAGTACTTGAAGGGGAGAGAAGGCCCATATTCCCTAGGGATGCTACATCGATGAGGACATAGATCTCTTACATATCTGACTGCATTTTGTTGTGAGAAAGCATGTTATTGTTATGGGTTTTTTGAGAGCTTATTCTTCTACTGTAGCCAAACTAGTTTTAGCTTGTATATCCAAAGATGGCTCTAATCCGTTAACAGTTTTTTTTTCATGTCAATAGTTGGAAATGTAAATTAGAGATATATATCGACTTAATAATGTAGTCGCATACTGAACTCCTTATCTCGATTTTTTTCGCACTCCTTTTTTGCAGTGATGCGGTCTCTCAGTCAATTCTGCATCACTGGATCCCTCAAATCTCAAAATTCAAGTTCTCTGTGGACTTTTTGCGTCCCATATGGAATGTTTAAGCGCCGAGGGCGAGATTTCAGGATTGTCTGTATGATAGCTTGTAGTTTCATTACATCTCAAATTTCTTTTTCAGACCTTTGTTGCTTGGCTAAGGTTTATAATCCCTGGATATATTAGGAGCATGGCCAGTGTTGTAGGTAGAGTCACATATTAGGGTTAAGAGGATTAATGTCTGTACAAAATCTTACTCTAGGCCTAGCCATTTAAGAGCATTGGTTTCTTCATAAAATTTAGAAGAGATGGCTTGCAGTCCTATAGTTTACCATCAAACTATTATTCACACTTGTATAGTGTCAAAGTCATTATCATTGCAATTGTTCAAGCTTTTTCCTATAAAAATTAGGTGGTCCATGGAGCATAATCATCAGTGGATTCTGTTAGGTGCATGACTAGTGCCATAGGTTGATCCATATATTTGGAATTGAGAAGATTAACAAAAATCTCTGTTTGTACAAAATCTTACCCTAGCTAGCTCTAGGCTTCTAGCCACTCAAAACCATTGCTTTCTAGTTTCTTCCTATAATGTAGAACAGATAGCTTGGAGTCATAGAGTTGTCCATCAAACTTCAACTTAAACTTATAAGTGCCAAAGTCATTATCATTGTCATTGTTCAACCCATTTCCTATGGCTCTCAGTGGAGAAGTCAGTTTCATAAAAGATTGTTAAATTGATCAAATTCCTATGGACAATTTGTCAATCTATGGCATTTACACACGTTCAATTGTTAGATCAATAAATACCGAGATGGAGGCATGAAACTAAGTCATCTTATTTATAGATATTGTACATTGATATAAAGTTCAAGATCATGCAGCTGAAGAGTTATCATCCGCGTCGTCATTTTGATGTTATTTGGCATGCGCAAAGCATGGGCGAAGACTCTTGGCAGCAGAAATCGCCATGACTTCTTGCAAGGAATCAATGATCTTTCGAGTTCGGCTAATGTAATATTTGTCTTGTGGTTGCAGGATCTTTGATTAATGACATCCACTCACACACACTTTGATTTAATGCTTGATGAATGCAACCATCAAATTAGTCACACACATGATGATGATATATATTCTTGCACTTATATATGAATCATTGCTAAAGTTTGCTTAGTCCTTCTCTTGCTATATCAGGATAAAGGAGTTTTTTGATTGGATTTGTGCATGGAGAAGGAGAAGTCGAGGGCGTTCAAGGTATGGAGCTTCTTTCAGATAGCGATGTACCTCCATGATCTCTCTCTCAATACTCCTTTCTGTTGAATTATATCTTTTGATATATAGGATGGCTAGCTAGAGATGACCATCACTAAAGTAAAAGGAAGGTAGAGGAAGTCTTCCATCAACTGAAGAGGAAAGAATCACTAAATTTCATCGAACTTTATCGGGAAGGGGATCTCTCTCTTTGTTAGCATTTACATCAACCTATGTACTCTCTAGGTTATGGACCATTCAAGTAAATGAAAGTAATGGCATTTGTGGGGAGAGGAAGAAGGTTGAGCAGTTTGGGATGGGCAATAGGAGAGGAGATGTCTCTTTTATTTTTTATTTTTTTTCCTACTGTTAGTGAAGGCACTCCAAGGATTTTTTTTTTTTTCCCTTCCCATTCCAAGCATTCCATTGCTTTTTTGTTGAATGCTACCAAAAGGTTATGTGACAACAACATCAGGAATTTTGCCTGCCTTTCTTTACAATCACATGACTATGAGAATCAATGCAAGTCGATCACTGTGTGTGTGTGTGTGTGTGTGTGTGTGTGTGTGTGTGTGTTGCAATGAGTATTGAAGGATGCAAAGGGAGTAAGAATAATACATGGAGGTATTTTACTTGAAAAGTGTTTGTATAAACAATCAAAGACATCGTATGTATGTTGTATTTCCAAGCTATGTGCTTAAATCAAATGGTTGTGTTTGGATGTGTGATTTTAGAAAAATGAGGGTTAATATACGTATTCATGAGAGATTAAGGGAAGCAACCTATCGTATCGGTAGATATATTTACAGTGGTATGTATGCTTTAATGTTTGAAGTGGGGAGACAAAGTATGGTACATCATGGACTAAGGTGAGAGTTACTGTAATGATACTTGTGGTGGAGGAATAAAGGTCTTAACTTAATTTCCTAATGGATTTGTATGCTTTTTTATCTATGTATTTGTTCCAACAGCGTAAAATTGGAACATTTTCTATCTTTATCAGAATTTACCCTTCTCTACAAATAGTGTAAAATTGACCAATTAGTTGAAACAATTGTTCATGTATAACCATGAGGAGCTTAGTTGATAAAATAAAAATATCAATTTCACGTTGTGTTTGGTTTGAAAGAAAGTAAAATAAAGAAAAAGGAATTGAGGAAATGAGAATTAAAGTTATTTTCTGTTCTTTGGTTACAATCGAAAATAAGAATATAAACGAAACGATAAGAAATTGAGAAACTCTTAGCAGTTTTTGTTTTTTTCTTTTCATTTTCTTTACTTTAACCCAGTGAAAGGGGGAGAAAGTATAATAATAGGAGAGCTTAATTCTTCTATGATTTTGTCCAACATTTTACCTTTGTTCTTCAACCTATGCAGGATCTTAATAGAGTTTGAGTTTAACATAGGAGCCAATTATTTTACTTTCACAAATCAAATTAAATTTATTATCTGTTTTTTCTCAATTTTCTTTTCCCTTATTTCTTCTCTGACTAGACAGCCTAAAATGGACCTAAAGGGAAAGAGGTCAAAGATTCAAGATTCACGGTATATTTTCTATCTTTATCCTAAAGAAAGAAAAATGAGGCTAAAAAGAGGAATTTAGATCCTCTCATTTATATATATTAAAATTAGTGAACATTTCGAAGTGAATCGTGTACTGTTCTATGAACACTTGTGATTCAATTTTCAATTCTTTCATAACTTTTGGTTCACACCCCTTAGTACCACTTTATAGGTTATTATTTAGAATAGCTATTGCAATCTCGAGAAATCTTTTACTTGTCTTGAAGAATGAGGAATTCCCTATTTATTGCTTTGTTAAGTTTCATACGAACTTCAACAACGGTTGTACACTCGCCATTGAGGCCTTGCTTCGTGGTTAGAGATGAGATTAGATTATGAAAAGTTCTACATTTGAATCATTACTTTGGTCTTTATTCTTTCATTATGAAAAGTTCTAGATTTGAATCATTAACTAGTAGTGCTCCTACAAATCAAGCCTTGAGTGGTGGCAAACTTACATGAATAATCTGTTTCATATCCGATTTCGTGTTTGTTCTTTCAGTGTGAATCTGCCAAGGTTTATATTGTGATATCTTAGTTAAGGGGGAAAAAAATACAAACTAATGCAGTCTTATATATTTTTGACATTTTGCAGAATACTAAAACTAATGACATAACTCAACCTTTTTTCATGTTTTTGTTCTTAATCCTCAATATTTAGGTAATATTCGAACCCGATTTGAATTTTTGTAAGTTCAAATATTCATATCCAGATCCATATGCCGCTAAAAAGAAAACAAATACGAGAATAATACGGCTATATGTGCTTCAAATGCATCTCTGCTACAGATTATTTTTCCCACCCAAGATTGACATTCAACTCTTTTTTTCTTATTCTTATTGGGCACTACTACTACTACTACTACCCATTCCATTTCTAATTCCTCTCTTTGCACAGATTTTAACTTAACAACGGAGGAGAGATTCCAGTTATCTGGCTGGCTGCACAAACCGTACGTGTAATGAGTTTGATAGTGAGAGTTCATGCAGTGCAATTTCTTTCTTTCTTTTTTGAGGTCAAGCTCACCTCTTTGACTTTGACCACTGCTCTTCCTAAGCCCTGGTCTTCTCAGGATCAAGCTGGATTCATCAACCAATCTGAATCTGCCAGCTGCACATTAATGGGCCCCAGAGGGTTGGTGTGTGCCTGGGTTTTTGGGGTGGGGGGGGGGGGGGGGGGGGGTTGGGGAAGCGAGAGAGAGAGAGAGAGAGAGAGAGAGAGAGAGAGAGAGAGAGAGTCAGCTTGTTTTGTTTCTAGGTTTATTTCAGAGGGCAGCAGGAGGGCAAATGAGAGTTCAGTACAAAGATAGCCTCTGCATATATGCAGTTTAATTATTAGCTGGAATTCTGCAGGGTAAATCTATCCAATCTTCTTTGCATGCATGCATGGCTATTGGCTAGAGGCTAAAGTACAATTGAGATAGCTGAATTGCATTCAGAACATGATGATGATGATGAAAGACTGGTGCGTGTTCACATGATGCAATGAGATTAATTATTCAGCTATTTATATGTCAAAAGGAAAGAAGAGATTATGAATCATGATGACAGTGTGTGTGTAAAGTAATATCTGATCACAAAGAGCCAATTGATGCTTTCTTTTTGTTTTGAATGTGAGGGCAAGTTGGTGTACTCGAAACAAATTAATTTCTTGCTTTTACTTAAAAGTGGTGGACTTGACTCTACAGATGAAACACTTTCCTTCTTCTCTGAGTTCTCTCCCCCCCACCCACACACACACACACAGAGAGAGAGAGAGAGAGAGAGAGAGAGAGAGAGAGAGAGAGAGATGAAACACTTTTCTTCTTCTTCTTCTCTCTCTCTCTCTCTCTCTCTCTCTCTCTCTCTCTCTCTCATTTATGACCGACGGAAGCACTTTTGCATGGAAATATCTTATCAGTTATCATAAAGATGATGATAAACATGAGAATATATAATTTCTGAGTGAAAAGAGTGAAATTGTGATGTTCAAGGGCCATGTTTGATGTATAGCAAATATTTGTGTGTGTGTGTGTGAACTTGTTATTAGTCAAGAAACATTCATTCCCAAAGTCTAACTGAGCACTTCAAAGCCATTTTTTGCATTGTACGGTGATAGGAAAGAGTTTTCAGTGACAAGTGTTTGAATTCTGAATTCCTTTACATAATTGCGTGTTAAGTAAGGATTTTGTGTGGCCTATTCCTTTCCATTTGCCCGTCTACTCAAGTATGTGGATGATGTAACTATAGATTGCTCCAATCTAACCAAAAATAATAATAATAATAAAATAGAAAGAAAAAAAAGGAAAAAAGAATAAAAAAAGTGAAAAATAAAAGAATAAATATGAAAGGTGTGAAGACTACATACTTCCTCATTTAGTTTACATATTTGCTATTTACTTATGTATTTATATCTCTCATCTCTTTTTCTATATTGCTCCATTATTGATTTTTTTTTTTTTTTTGATTCTTTTACACTTTCTTATCATTCTTACTTTATTTGATTTTTAGGTAAAGTATTTCTCTCCCTCCTTTGATCAATTTTGCCTCCTGATATAAGAATGGAGTTGGGTTTTGGTCTGTCTTGAAATAGATTTAACTATGTTTTTTGTTAGAAAAGAGAGATATTATTTTAAGAATAGTTAATAGTTTTTTTTAAAAGGTCAAATAAAAATCATTATTGAATAATTTTTTCCCCCTCAATTTTGATCCTCTCACCTCATATGTTTCCTTGTCCCACCAAAGCACCAAGCAACAGGCTTGAACTTTCAAACCTTGGAATCCTCACTCAATGCATTTGATATTGTGCTCCAATATATTCAAACTGTGTCAAATAGGGCCTCAAGTAACTAGGCTTGTTAGTTCGTACAAAGAGATTAACGTCGTTTACTTTTTTATCCAGGCCCTTTGTTATAGATTAAAAAAACAGTACTCTCGTGGGACTCATGCAAATGGGACCTTGATCTTTGAGCATCATTCCTTGATTTAATGACCCAAAACGAAAAAAGAATGGGAATAGGATTTATTGAGTTCAAACATTGGCTTTTCCCAATGTCCTATTAGAAAAATCCTACCTTTCTTTTTCCTTTTTGTTTTTCTTGTTTTCTTTTGATCATTTCTTCCATTAATCAAAAGAAACTCAAATAATCAAAAGCTTGAGGAATCTACAAAAATAACAAACATAGATTAAATCCACACCTTAAACTTTTTAGCTGAAGAGAATTGATCAAGCCAAAAGTAAATTAAAGAAAAGCAACAAATGAGTGGCTTTCTTTTCTGACTTCCTCTAGCTATTTCTTTTCGTTGGAGTTTTATTGTCTCCCTCTCTTTTCCTTCACTCCTACGAATTGTTCATCATTATGTGATATGTACAAAAGTGGATTCAAATCATTCAAATTTTTTAAACATATAACTACATTTTGTTTCACATGGTTCTGTTGAGAGAAGTGTGGGAACAAAGGAATGAATAGAGTAACCTTTGATTATTGTTTTCAATTAGTGATAGTAGAATCAAGAGGCTCATCTTATTATTATGTTCCAACCACCTCACATTGACTCTTCCCTCATTTGAACCTGGGTTTGTTCAAATCACATCAAAAAGATTAGCCACTTTTAGAACAATATAATAATGATAATTATTCGACTCACACGGTGATTTTCGATAATCACGTTCGGGGCATCGATAATCATAAATTATCATACACTATTATACTCTATTCAACTACCATAATCACTTGTGTGGAAGCTCATATAGCAATATAGGAGCATTTTATATAGGGCTCACCCCAATTAAAAACCAGTGTGCTACTCCAAAGGATGAAATAAAGGATTAATTAGAGAAGACGTTTAAGCATGGTTCTTGTTAGCCCTCGTGATTCCAGTCAAGGGGGACAAAGTTGTCCCCTTGTGTTGTGACTGAACTTGGTGATGAAGGGGGTAAACATACTGTTTTCTATAGTTTGTTGGTCTCCTTGATGTCAAGGTTAAAACACTACAATCTACATTGTGATCCATGAACATGCACAAACATACAAAAAAGTATGTGGGTGGGGGAGAGGCATTGGGATTTTAAGCAGACATTTAGGGAGGCAGAGGATTTTGATGTCCCCATGTGAGAATTCCTTTGTATAGTAATTCCCATGTTCCTTGTGAAAATTACCTTAATTTCATTTGTGAAATCTTAATCTTAATTTGACCAGTGGTTTGTCGACCATAAACTCTAGTTAATTGGTTGGGGGGGTTTGGGGGGGGGGGGGGGGGGGGGGGGGGTGGGTGGGTTGGGGGTGGTGTGTGTGTGTGTGTGTGTGAGAGAGAGAGAGAGAGAGAGAGAGAGCAATCTTGTTTTTTTTCCCCTTCCAATCAGATACTGATACCTGTTAGTAGTATGAAGGCTATCACTACTTATTTCATATGAACCAAATAGTAGAAATCCTCTCTGTATTATTACCATTTTATAGAAAACTCTCATATTTTATTGAAATGAGTAGAAAGCGCTTCTAATTGAATTCAGCTTTTAAGAGAAGCACTTGTATGATATCACCAAATATTGTAGCCTATGTGAAATCTAAGTTAGCAGATTATTACCAAATATTATATAGTAAAAATGCATCATCCATTAAATCAAATAAAATAGAAAAAATTCTTTCAAATGTTACAACAACATAGAGCAGTGAGGATTTTCAGCTGAACTCAATAGAGTAGGAGAGTTTCTACTCACTTCAATGAAGACATGGAGCTTTTCTACAAACTGCTCTTTAATTTAGTTGATGCACTAGAAAGGAGAAGGACTCACTTGTCTACTTTTAATTTTCGATTTCTTTTCTTTAATAAAATTTATTGTTTATTAGTACTTTGAGATATGCATTATCTTTAAATACATCCAAGGTTTTGGCATGTGCTCTGTGGTTTGAGCATATTGGAAAAGGTTAGTGTGACCTTCTGTTCCAATTATTTATTGGTGGGGGCGGAGAGAGGACTAGTCCCAATGTTCTAAAATAACTGAGGAATGTAGGTCTCAGTGTGAACAGTAGCACCAATTGTAAGGCATGATATCTTTTGTGGTATTCCCTATGTGTTTAAGAGTGCTGGTCTCTGTTTCATCCACTTCTCTATTTGTACCTGATTACTTGGGCAGTAAATGAACTTACAACGTCAATTAGGTTATAGGATAGTTTACAAGAACCTTAATCAGTGGTAGGTCGGTGTAGTGGTCAGAATCTGACCTCTCTCCAAGATCGCGACACGTGCCCAGCCGCACCAGAGGCGCATCAACCAGACAACGAACTCGACATATCAGTTGGCTCACCTCCAATCCCAAGGAGAAAACCTCGGACTTTGCCACGAGCTTGCATTCAACCCTGAGGAGAGAGTCACAAGCCTCACCCCAAGTTCACATTTGACCCGGAGGAGAGAACCTCAGATCCCTTCTTTTTTCCGACATCCACAACTACCAGACCTCTCTCCGTCTCTACTGGATACTACTCAGTAGCAGGGTTCCCCGGTTCACGAAGATAATTATGCTAACACGATATCTCCGCGTTCTAAATACGCCCATATTTCAGTGGGGACAGTTTCGGACAGTGACGGATATCTTGGCATATCAATTCCAACAATCAAGCATGACAATCTGAGCGGTTATGAAAGAATTCCAACGAGCAAATCGTGCAGATCCGAGAAATCTGCACCACAGTTACAACGCTAGAGAGTACTTTTGCACCTGGAGATCCATGGAGAAAGTGGGGGATAGAAGAAATTATAAACACATGAATACTTGACTGAGTTCATTGTAATCTCCAGAAAAAGTGAATTCTCTCTCTCCTCCCCATGATTTTTTCTCAATTTGGGTTTTCACATAAAATCTCATCTCTGCCTCTTTATTGTGTTGAATCTGAGATACATCTCAATTTAGTTAGACCCTCTTTCGCTTGTGGTGCGAGGTCGACAGCTCGATCAATCGCGTTGGAAATTCTCCACCACAAATTGGTGTTCCATTGAGATCTGAGTTCTTACACTCAAGATCTATCTCCTATAACCCAAAACCTTTATCAAAAATCTCTTCTATGCCAACGATGGCCCCAAGAAGATAAGTCATCAAAGGTGCATCATCCAAAGGTAAGACAATCGAAGCCACTAGGGGCACGGTCCCTCTACCAACCAACGATCAACCACACACCACCAAGGACTTAGGCTACTCATTGTGACAAGAGCCCCACAACAGCACGGAGACCAACTCCTTCAGACGCTCTATAAGATGAGAGAGCAGATTAAGGAGTAACAGAAGCAATTCGATCGAGAATGAGTGTAAAACCCGTTCTCAGAATACGTAATTAAATACATATTCAGATTTTTTTTGAATCATATTATTTCAATTTTCCCTCGTATTTATTTTTGTTTTATGATTATTTATATCATTACTTGGTATCGGATCCGGATTATCAGACATAGAGTTAGCCCTAGTTTGAACCAGGGAACCGATCCCAGTATACTGTTCGATTTGATCTTTTTGGTAATCAGATTTGATCAATTTCAGTTTCAAATATTATTTTTCAATATTTTAGATTTTTCATGATTTTTTGAAATTTTTTTGAATTAAATTGCAAATCTTCAAATTAGTGTCAACCAATATCACTGGTCGATTTCAGAATTTTTAATTTACAAATGGAGCTGAATTTCTAAAATCTGCTTTCATATTATCTGTTAGAATCATATTTTCTATTTTAATATATTTTTAGAGATTTTTTTGCATTTATCTGTAAGTCACCTAGTGGGGGGTGAATAGGTAACGAGCTAATCTAATGCCAAATAAAGCGGAATTAAAAACTATTATGCAAGTTAAAACTATACATAACGTATAACCAAAGTGTGAAATCAAATTTTCGGTGAAGGGCTCTAAACTTCTCCTCGAGATTCCTCTAAATTAAAAGTTGAGGTGCTACTTTAGCTCTCTTTGTTAAATACAGTTGTGATCACACAACCAATATCAAGCATATAGAGAATGAGCAATAATAACTATGCTAGATATCAAACAACCCAAGTAAGTATATCAATTTAGTATAAGTTAATATCAAGTATATAAAGATAAGAGCAATATGAACAAGTAAGATATTAAACACAAGTGAGTTGAGAGAGGATGAGCAATCGCAAATATGGGAGAATTGTTTTGAGGTTCGAGTTATTTACTCTACGTCTCTGCCATCACCATAATGAAGGATTTACACTAAAAATGATCTCTTAAGACACTCGATGCCGCAACACTTACAACGAGCTCCCTCAAGAACTCTTGAACCTGCAAGTTCCTCATTTGTTCCCGCAAGAATAACACGCGCGATCCCGCAAGCTCGCCGAGGCCGCAACCTCACAACTCCTCCAAAGTACAAATTGAAATACTTGGTGATCTCTTCTCTTGATCACCAACATACACTCTCACAAATAAGAATCCTATAGGATGGATATAATAATGGATAGCTCAAGCTTGTGTGAGAAAACAAGATAGATTGAAGAGGTGGAAAACTCAAGAAAATGCTTTTGAAAACCTTAATACAAACACTCTTGAAAAACTCTCTATTTGATATGAAGGTGAATATCTAAAACTTATTGAGAAACTCTGTAGAAGAGCTCTTAAAAATAATAGTAAAAATCTTACACAAAACTAGCCCAAAAGTCCCATTTTATAGGTTGCCCAAAAACTAGCCGTTGGGGCCAAGAATGACCTGTTGGTTGACCGGCCAACGGTCAAATATATGACCGGTCGACCGCCCGGTAAACCATCCCAAAGCCACAAAGAAATCTTTTCTCTGTCGGTCGAACGTTCAGTCGTCCGCTGCTACCCGAAACTCGGGTAGTGCCAGTTGGTTTCGATTGCTCTTTGCTACGGTCGACCGGTCGGTCAACCGAACCAAGGGTATGGGATCGTGCACGTTTCTATGAACGTCGATCAACCGCTTGGTCGACTGAGCCCTTCTTCAGTCGACCGCTCGGTCGGCTGACTGCAACCCAAACCTAAATTTTCAAGGTTTTAAAAATCTTTTTAAATCCATTTTAAATACCATAAAATTTTCAATAAATTCTTATAAATTTCACAAAAATAAGTTTATTAAAACATTATGAAGTACAAATATGTGTGATTAAAAATCAACACATATTACAAACAATTTGAACTATTATTGAGGTAAAGAATTTAAAACTTAAACTGAAACCGGCATTTTTCAAAACCAAACTTTCTAAATGAAAACTGGATTTTTCCAAACTTATTCAAATATAAAAACAAGATATTAAAACACTTAAAGCATAATGTGCATGGATATAATCCAATACACACAGAAAATGAAATATACTTGTTTTGACAATAAGCTCAAAATAAGTTTTGATAAATACAAAACTTAAACACATGATATAAACTCATCAAAATAAGTTTCTAGACAATATGAAGTAACAATGTATATAGATGAAATATAATATACATATAAACCTTGTAAATTTGTTTTGATGAAATCTATTCATGAAAATAAAATATGTATTCTTTGATAATCTAAAAATTAAAACTATAATTTCCAAAAACAAAACTTAATTATGAAAGATATGAAATATTTTGTGTGTGTGTATATGAGCTTGAGCAATCCACAGCTAATCTGTACTTTACAATTTATATAAAACAAAAATCTTAAATTTATAAACTAGGAGTCAAGTCTTCTCTTGAAAATCTTCTTCTTCATCTTTACTTGATCCAAACCTAATTCATAAGAGTTAGACTCTTCTTTGAGTACTTGATGCGATCTTAAAACGCGAGCTCTTAAATCAATACGTGCTAGCTTCAAAACTTGATTTCAAATCTTTTATTGAAGCTAAACATTGACTAAGATCTTGATTGAATTTTTGAAACTTAATAAATATAAGATCATCAGTAATATAACTGCATGTGTTAATCATCATCAAAACTAGAGTGATGGGCCTTTGGGGTAACAATCCCCCTTTTTGATGATGATAAAACTCATGGAGTTATATATGCATGGATTAAAGATAAGCTTCATAGAAGCTCCCCCTTAACTCATGTAAAACAATAAAACATAAAGATATTCAATGAAATCGCATTAATAAAATATTAAACAAACAAAAACATATATGCATAAATAAAAATATTAAACATGTATATGTAAACTCTCTCTCAATTTTCTCCCCCTTTTGTTAATTCATCAACAAAGAGGCGAAGAAAAACAAACAAGATAAATATATGTGCGATATAAATTTATGAAGAAGAGAGACATCAAGGTAACTCCCTTCGCATACATGCATTACACCGGCAAACTCTTCCCTCCATCGTACTTTATCATTCTAGCACCTCCTCATCGTTCAAAATGCCGTTTTGACAACTTTCAAATCCACCCTCAAACCCTACACTTGCTCCTACTCCCCTCCTTTCCTTCCTTGCTATGGGCAGCCGGTCCTCAAGCCGCCGCCGTCTGGCCGGTCCCAGGCCAGCCATCACTCCCCTCTCCTTCTTTTCTCTTCTCTTCTCCTTTCTCTTCTTCTTTTTTTTCTTTCATTCTTCTTTTTTCTCTTCTCTGTTCTCTTCCTTCTCTCTCCCCTCGTGCCCCCCTCTCATTCCCTGTCTCTCTCTCACTCTCTTTCTCATTTTCTCTCTCTCTCTTTTATCTCTCTCCACTCACTCGCTCACACTCTCTCTCTTTTTCCCTGTCTCTCTATCTCACTCTCTTCTGTTCTCTTTTTCGCCCTCTCTTGGCTGATGCGGGGCTCCGCCCAGCCCGACGCGGGGCTCAGCCCGGGCTTGCTTGGGCTCGAGGGTCACCCCCTTTCTTTTCTTTCTTTTTTCCCTTTCCTCTTTTTTTCTTTCTTTCCCTGCTAACTCTCTCTTTCTCTTGATTTCGCACACACACTCTTACTATATATATATAATATTATATTTTTATAATATTTGAATGCACACTCGCATTGGTTATTTGGAGTTCTGGGGATTTTGTGGCGAGATATTTAGGCGACTGTCCTCGCCTCGTTTTGTGTTTCCTCGCTTCGTCGGATTGATATGTATTTTGAAAAAATTATGTATTTTATCCCCCATTGTTATTGCATTTCCAGTGTGTATTATACCTATGATGAATGCTTGTATTAGGATAGTTTACTTCATATACATGTACACTGTCTGTGATCTGCTCTTTTATCATGCACGACCAACCCTTCGTTGTTGTTCAGCCTCCGGGCTTTCTACTCTGCCTCCGAGCCTCAAACAAAGCCTCCGGGCTTAACCTCTCTGAGGTTTTTAAAGTCCTCTGGGCTTTCTATATGCTACGCCTGGTAGGCGGACATAGCGTCAGCACTTTACCACTAACTTCGTTCAAGCGTAGTTAACCCGTTAAGCACGGTTGTGCCGTGAGCGGTAGTATGACGTTCATATACATGCTGCGATATGCATTTAGCTATTCTGTGCGCGGTAACCACGCCAAGCATGATAGCATCTAGCATTGTACATTAGCTTCGCTCCAGCTTGCTTAGCTTCGCTTGGATGATCGCTTGTCGGTTCTCATGCCTGCTATACATGTGTTGTTCCTGGCTTAACCTCTCTGAAATTTATTAAAGTCCTCTTAACTTTCTAGATACGCCTGAAAGGCAGCTCATCACTCACCGTTTTATCATTAAACACGCATAGGCAGAACTCCGCTGGATTTTAGACTCGCATCTTAATTCGAGTCGTTTCTGAATTCCACCAGGTGCTTTAGTGATTAAACTCTGCTCGCTAATCTTGTCTTCAGCTTGTTTAGGTTCGCTTGAACGTTCGCTCGCTTGCCTACTCGCTTGCCTACTAGATAACTCGATTAACTCTTTTATTGATGGTTGTGAAGAGTTCGAAATCTTTACTTGAACTATTTTTTCAAAACTGTATTGTTTCCTGTATTCGTACCCATCCCCTGTATCGATACTGCTTTCTTGTATTCGTATCGATTTCCTGTATCAATACTATTTTTCTATAAGAGTGATAACTATTGCACTTATTACTTGACATATTATTACTTGACACCTGACTCCTACTTGATATTACCTGACAATCATACATAATAAACTTGACTTATAATTATCACTTACGTGAATAATTACCTGATATCTTGACATACACTGATATACTTCAATACACATGTACTCATGATACTCCTGACATACTCCTACTCATTCTTGTAATCTAATAATTATTTAATAAACAATAAAAAGGACTACTTATACCGGATAAGGGAGAAACTGATGGACTTCAATCGTGGTTACGTTTACAATGGTATAGGTTGTTGTGCAACTAAAATCTTTTGGTTCTACCTGAGGGCCTCTAGGTGTCCGAGGGGTGCGCTTGCACCCTACCTTATACTGTATACACTGTTCCCCATGGCATGTTAATATGACCCACTCCTCTTCGCTTTACGGCGAGTTTCAGCTTAGCGACAGGAACACCCTCGATCGTGGTCCTGGGAAGGCACAGGACCCATTATAAACATAATTTGTTGGTCTCACCATCAGTTACCAATAACAGCTCATCTTGTTCATATATTGATGTATGTGCGTTGAGATGTACATCAAGATAGATACCTAGATATATGGGTCAGAAGAGTAATAATAATAAGATGCCAACTAATAATTCGTTGTGTTGTTTTGCAGCTCTGGTTGTATAAGCTCGGAGTACAATGACATGAAATATAAGGTATATATATGAGGGCTTCTGTTTAGATTATTCCTTCGACATACTTGTCTCATGAAGCCATAATTTAGGCTTGTATAACTACTTTTTTCATATTTTTTGTACTTGTTGCTTATTTCCTACTTATGTGTGCCTGTACTCACGATACTATTTTTTATTGCATATTTTTTATTCAGATTTATCAATACATATGTGCTTATCGTTGCACACCACTCAACATTCATCACACATCGGCATTCATCACACCACTCGTTAGGGAGTTTCTGACTCTCCTGGATCTGCATGTCCAGATTCTGGAGTTTAGAGCCTGTGGTTCTCCTGATTGCTGATCAGAGTGGTGCAGTAGAAGCGTGGATCATCGGCAGACCGTCCAGAGTCCTTTTTTTCAGGTTCCCTGCTCATCTCTTGAGTTTTTCTTTTGTAACTTGTGAGCATCTTTTGTATTGTTCATAATTGTATATTGTAGGTCACCTAGAGGGGGTGAATATGTGACAAACTAATCTAATACAAAACTAATATGGAATTAAAAACTATTTATGCAAATTAAAAATAATACACTGCACACAAAGTATAACTAAAGAGTGTAGCCGAATTCCTGGTGAAGGGCTCTGAACTATCTCCTCAAGATTCCTCTAGACTAAGGTTGAGGTGCCACTATGGCTCTCTTGGTTGAATACAAGTGTGAGCAAACAATCAATCTCAAGCATATAACAAATGAGCAAATATATCAAGCATATAAAGAGATGAATGATAAAAGCATGCAAGATATATAAACACAAGTGTGTGAGAGAGAGATGAGCAATCGCAAACACGGGAGATTTGTTTCGAGATTCGAGCACACTTGTTCTACGTCCCCGCCTTCAACACTATGAAAGATTTTCACAGATTTTCACTAAAATTGATCTCACACGATCACTCGGTGCCGCAACACCTAGACCAAGCTCCCTCAAAAACTCTTAGACCCGCAAGTCCTTATTTGTTCCCGCAAGAACAACATACACAAGCACACTAGCTTGCCGAGGCCGCACTTCTACAATTGAGCTCCCTCAAGAACTCTATACAACGCGAACTCATTAGTTTGCCTCCTCAAATACAAGATGAAAACTTGATGATCTCTACACTTTGATCATAAAAAATACTCTCACAATAAAAGATCCTTAGAGGATAGATATAGCAACGAAAAGCTCAAGTTTGTGTGAGAAAAACTAAATAGATGTTATAGTGAAAAACTCAAGAAACCTTTTTTGAAAAATACAAGAGATACACTCTTGATAAACACTTATTTTGATATAGAATTTAAGCTCTAAAACTTGTTGGAAAACCACAGAGAAAGGTGAAAAAAACTGGCTCAAAAACCCTCTTAAAATCTTTCCCAAAACTGACCCAAAACACCCCAATATATAGGCTATAAAAAACAAGCCACTGGGGGTCAGATGGCATGTCGGTCGACCAACCGGTCGACCAACAAACGATCATTTTTTAGATCGTTGGGGTTGCCGGTCGACCGCACCCAATTCTTGACCTATCGGTGGTCCGCTCGGTCGACCGAGGCAAGAACCAGAATGCTGGTCTCTCTGGTCGGTCGACCGCTCGGTCGACCAGCACTCAAGCCAGGACTTGTGCACATTTTTGCGCACATCGGTCGATCGCACAGTTGACCGAGCTCTGGTTTGATCGATCGCCAGAAGCGCAAAACAGGGTTTTAAAGGATTTGAAACTTGACTTGTAAAACCGATAAAAATTTATTTAAATCTCATAAATTTCACAAAAATATGTTCGTTTAAATACTTTGAAGTACAAATATGTGTGATCAAAAATCAACACATATTACAAACAATTTGAACTATTTTTGTGATAAAGAAGTTTAGCCTTAAACCAAAAATCGTATTTTTCAAAAACAAATTTTTAAATGAAAAACTGATTTTTTTTCAAAACTTGGTCAAATGTAAAAACTAGCTATTAAATACTTTTGAAGTATAGTGTGCATGAATATGATCCAATACATATATAAGAAGAAATATCTATATGTTTCACAATAATCTCAAAAATAAGTTTTGATTTTAACAAAACTTAAACACATGATATAAACTCATTGAAATACGTTTTTAAACAATATGAAGCAACAATGTGCATTAATGAAATTCAATACACATATAAATCTTATAAACTTATTTTGATGAAATCTAATCATGAAACCCATATGTATAATTTTTAAAGCTCAAAATCAAACCTGTATTTTTCAAAATAAAAACTATTTAATATGAAATATTTTGAAATATTTTGTGTGTGTATATGAGCTTGAGCAATCCATAACTAATCTATCATTTATATTTTATCTAAAAATAAAATCTTAACACTTACAAATATGGCACAAGTCTTGAAAAATCTTTTCTTGAAAATCTTCTTCTCCATCTTGACTTGGTCCAAATCTAGATCCATGAGCTAGACTCCTCTTTGAGTATTTGATGTGATTTTGACACGCGAGCTCTTGAATCAACACGTATTAGCTTTCAAATTTGACTTTGAATCTTTTGTTGAAGTTAAACATTGACTAAGATCTTAATAAAATATCTGAAATTAAATAGACACAAGATCATTAGAACTATAATTACATCAGTTAATCATCATCAAAACTAGAGTGATGGGCCTTTGGGCCAACAATCTCCCCCTTTTTTATGATGACAAAACTCATAGAGTTATATATGCATACTTTAAAGATAAGCTTCATAGAAGCTCCTCCTTAACTCATGCATAGCAAAAACAATAAAGATATTCAATGAAGCATATATACTAAACAAAGATATATGCATAAATAACAATATAAACATTCACATATAAACTCTCTAAATTCTTCTTCCCCTTTTTGTCAACTTATCAATAAAGGGGTGAAGATAAATAAACAAGAAAGATGTATATGCAATATATATTCATAAAAAGGAGAGATGTTAACTCTCCCTACATACATACATTACATGGAGAAGGGATGACTGGACCCTAACCCACATAAACACAATATACCATGTATAAATGGAGATGTTAAGCCTCCCTACACACGTGTATCACATAAAGAAGAGAGGTCAAGCTCCTCAGTATGTAAAATACACTCAACATGAATCTATAAATAGAGGAGATGTTAGGCTTCCCTTGCATATAAGCAATACATTTCAAACAAATTTTAAAAACTGATTAAAACAAATTTTTGATATCACTTAAAACAAAATTTAAAACTACTTAAAGTTAGCAAAACAAATTTTGATACTAACTGAATACAAATTGTAGTTGACAAAATAAAAGTTGATATCATTTCTAGATTAAACATAATTATTATCTTATATCAACATGAAATCATTTTAAGTTAATTTTTTTAAAATAACGACCAAATACATGTATAAGCTTGTAAAAATACCAATTGAAAAATAATTGACTTAAGAACTAAATCAAGCTTATCATGAAACAATTTGTGCTCTGAAACATATATGGACATTGTTAATCTTAGCACAAGAAATCATATATATGTATGTATGAAAATGAAAATACCACTTAAAATTTGAAGCATACATATATAAGAAAATAAATATGAGTATACAAAAATTAATTTTCATTAAAATCATGTATAACTCATAACATCCACCCTTTCATGCATAAGTTTAAATAGATTTTCAATAAAAAGTATACAAGACATGATCGCCCAACCAACTATCTTTGTAGGTAGAAGTTTTCAAAAATAATATTTTGAAAATAGTTATAGATTGAAAATACTACAAATTGAAGGATAAAGGACTAGTTTAAATATTTTTTGAAAAACTAGTTAAACATCCTTCAAACATGAAACCAAAATATATATCTCATGAAGCATGCTAAATACACAAACACTCAAAATTCATAAAGCATATATATAAGCTTATGAAAATAAGGTCATGAGTACATAAGAAATGTGACTGCACAAGAATCATATGAATAGAAAATTCATGAAAATAAACAATAAAGTTCAAAACAAAACATATGAATTTTTTTCATAGACATAATATATGATATATATATTCATGCAAGAATCATCAAACGAGGACATACAATGTATAATCAAATATAAAATTGAGCACACAAATGAAATAAATCATGTATAGCATGTATCTCAAAAATTGTACATGTATAACACAAGTTTTAACAAAATTTGTATATCAATACATGATATAAACATATGAATCAAACCATGAATCAAAAACATAGGCATGTAAGTCCATTGAAAACATGAATAAAGTTTTTTTAAAATACATGCATAGCATAACAACCTATCAACTCATCCTTAAGTACAGAACAACATGTGATAAAGTCTAGGTTGCTACATAATCATATAAGCATTAAAATACATTTTTTTTAAAAGAGGAGGATGAAATGGTTACCAAAGCTAATTTAGCCAATTTATTTCTCCAAAATCAGAGGTGGTCCTCCCACCATGCTTTCTTGATAACGATGCATCCATTGATTTGTCCTTCAACCTTCAAATGTATCAACCACCAAGACACCAATACTCTTATGTCTTGTGAGAACCCACACCTACATCAAATACAA
Organism: Agave tequilana; assembly: GCA_038442645.1. Classification (NCBI taxonomy): domain Eukaryota; kingdom Viridiplantae; phylum Streptophyta; class Magnoliopsida; order Asparagales; family Asparagaceae; genus Agave; species Agave tequilana. Next base: position 112,151 of record JAVJIF010033656.1, read on the forward strand.
TAGAAGTTGATTTTGGTACCCATATCTTTTTGGGTCCATGAGGGTTAGAAACAATTAAAACTCAAACATTTTTATTTACAAAATTTAAAGAATTTATTCTATCAAAGTAAAATCATGCAAGATAGCTTTTGCGGCGACAATGTGTACATATGTACACCCTAGCATATATATGAGTGTGATGTATATGTGCACGGTGTACATGTGATGTATACCGTGGGGTATGCGCATGAACATGTGGAACATGTTTCTTGCGAAACATAAATTTCAATTTAGAGTGATTAAATGCACATTAGCTCAAAATAGAACCCAAACAATCAATATTCTTCTTCAAAATACATATATCATCATTAATTTTAGAAGAAAAATATGAGAAACAAAATCATTTTTCTTTTTAAAAATGGAAATCTTTTCCTTTTCTTTTGAAACATTTTTCTTTTTCAAAGATTTATTTTCATTTAAAGCAATGCCCTTATCTTTAAAAATAAAAATAATTTTATTTTTAAAGGATTCATTTTCTTTTGAAACAATATCAAATTTATTTTGAAGAGAATCCTTTTCTTTTGAAATAAAATCATTTTCATTTTTCAATCTCTTATTTTTCACTTTTAATAAATCATTTTTTAAGAAGTTGTTGACAAAATAATGCAAGCTCATCATATGGCTGTTGACACTTTAAAAAGACAAACTCTTAGATAGCTTTTCAACTGGTCTGAATGATATTTAACTTGTCGACATTTACAAAAGGCAAGTCGCAAACAAGCTGATGATCAGTTTTTATTTATCTCCGAGGGACAAAGCAGCGACTTGGACTCTACTGATCTAGTGAAGCAGACAGTAAGTTAAGATTACCTTTGAAGAGACCTAAGCAGGCCTAAGATACTAAGTTAGCTCAACCTTAGCCTTGCATGAGCCCAAATGGATAGCCTCACTAGAGAGGCTAAGTTTATACAGCTTCACCTGAAGCTAATTCTAGATTCTCCCGAGGCAAATTATAGCTTCTCCTAAAGCTTTCTTGATAGTTTCACATGAAGCTCTTCTTATCTCTGCAAAGAGCTAACTTATAACTTTGTTTGAAGCTAATTCTAGCTTCACCTAAAGCTAATTCTAGATTCTCCTGAAGCTTTTTTGATAGCTTCGCATTAAGCTCTTCATAGCTCCGCATACAGCTTCGCCTGAAACTTTCTTGATAGCTTCGCCTCTGCAGAGAGCTAACTTACAACTTCGCCTGAAGCGAATCATGGATTCTCCCAAGGCTAATTATAGCTTCTCCTGAAGCTTTCTTGATAGCTTCACTTGAAGCTCTTCATAGCTGTACAGGGAGCTAACTTACTGTTGACCCGAAGGCCCATCGCTCTAGTTTTGATGATGATTAACTCATGTAGTTATAGTACTAATGATCTTGTGCTTATTTAGTTTCAGATATTTGATCAAAATCTTAGTAGGTGTTTAGCTTCAATAAAAGATTTGAAGTCAAGTTTTGAAGCTAGCACGTGTTGATTCAAGAGCTCGCGCATCAAGGTTGCATCAAGTACTCTAGCTCATGGATCAAGGTTTGGACCGAGTCAAGAAGGAGAAGAAGATTTTCAAGAAGACTTGAGTCATGTTTGTAAGTGTTAAAATTTGTTTTTAGATAAAATGTAAAGGATAGATTAGTTATGGATTGCTCAAGTTCATATATACAAACAAAAAATTTATATGTGTTTTCACAAAATAGTTTTGAGTTTGGATTTATCAAAACTTATTTTAGAGCTTACTGTCAAAAATATAGATATTTCATCTCATATGTGTAGTAGATCATATACATATACACTAAACTTCAAAAGTGTTTAAAATATCTTGTTTTGTATTTGGAGAAGTTTTAGAAAAATCATTTTTCAATTTAGAGATTGTTTTTTAAAAATACAGATTTTTGTTTAAGGCAAAAATTTTATAGCACAAAAATGGTTCAAAATATTTGCAATATGTATTAAATTTTGATCACATATATTTGTACTTCAAAATATCTCAAAGAGCTCATTTTTGTAGATTTTACGTATTTTATGGGATTTTATTGAAGTTAAAAAGATCAAGTTTTAATCCCAAAATATTTCAGACTTGGCCTTCTGCCGGTCGACCGGAGGGTCGACCGGGCCAGAAGTCAGTCGACTGGGCGGTCGACTGATGTGCACAAAACGTGCACGACCAACTGGCTAGTGGGCCGATCGATCGGGCGATCGACCGTCTAGAGAGCTCTGCTCTCTGCATCTGGCCCTGGTCGATCGGGCGGTCGACTAGCTAGAGAGCTCTGCTCTCTGGATCTGGTCTTAGTTGACCGAGCAGTCGATCAATAGGTCAAAGCCAAGGTACGGCCGATCGGGCGGTCGACCGGCAGGCTGTAACGGTCAGAAATTTGACCGTTGGCCGGTCGATCGGCCGGTCGACCGATGGTAGACTTTTCTACTGTGTTGGCCTGCAACAACTAGTTTTTGGGAGCCCATAAAATGGGGTTCTCTTGGACCGTTTTACATAAGATTTTGAGTGAGTTTTCAAGCTCATTTTTCCCATCTATTCTAGAGGTTTTCTCCACTTATTTTAGAGCTAATATTTGCATATCAAAAGGAGAGTTTTCAAGAGTGCCTTTAAATGAGATTTCTTGAGTTTTTCACCACAAATCTATCCTAGTTTTTCTCACACATAATTAAGTTTTTCATTATCATATCTATCCTATAGGAGATTTGTTGTGAGAGTGTTTTTAGGTGATCAAAGTGTTGAGATCACCAAAGTGTTTATCTTATATTTAAGGAGGCGAACTCACGGGTTCGTATTGTTTTGAGTTCTTGTGGGAGCTCGTTGTAGAGGTGCGGTCTCGACAAGCTAGTGTGCTTACGTGTATTGTTCTTGCGGGAACAAGAGAGGGACTAGTGAGTCCAAGAAGTTCTAATGTGAATTCGCTGTAGGTGTTGCGGAACCGAGTGATCCAGTGGGATCGTTTTTAGTGAAAATCCTTCATAGGGCGAGGACGTAGAGCAAGGGTGTTCGTAGCTCGAAACAAATCTCCCGTGTTTGTGATTGCTCTTTCTCTATCTCTCACTTATGTTTATATCTTTCATGCTTACATTGCTTATCTCTTCATATGCTTGATATATCTTTTGCTCTATTATTATATGCTTGGGATTGTTTGCTCGCACTTATATTCAACCAAGAGAGCAATAGTGGCACCTCAACTCTTAATCTGGAGGAATCTTGAGAAGATAATCCAGATCCCTTCAAGAATTCGGCTACACTTTTATGTTATACTTGGTTATTTTACATAATAGTTTTAAATTTGCTAAAATAGTTTTTAATTCCGCATTATTCATCATTAGATTAGTTAGTAACCTATTCACCCCCCTCTAGGTGACCTACAAGTGGTATCAGAGCTTGGTGCTCTTGATTTGGGTCTAAGAACCTTGAGTTAAATATCCTCATTTTAGCTAATCACAATATTTGTTTACACACATATGGATTTTATGACACCTTCCATATTTGATATTCTTAACATCCAAATTTGGAAAGTTAAGATGTCAATGTACCTCAAGGCCCTAAGTATTCATGTTTATTTTGCCACTATTAAAGATTCATATTGTTTAAATGGCAAAAACCTTGAGGCTAATGCAAAAGCCATTCATGCTTTAAGATCAACCCTAAATGATGAATATTTATCTAGGGTGTCTAACTTTGATTCGGCTTTTATAGTATGAAACACTCTAATCTCCCTTGGTGAACAAAAGCAACATTATGCGAGGAGTGACTCGGACGATGGAAGTGAAGCTTCCAACATATGCTACATGGTCCAAGGGAATAACCCCCTTGAGGCAAACTCTGAATCTGAGTTAGAAGAAGATATTCACATGTCTTATGATAAGCTTACATCTTTTTATCAAAAACTTCTTGAAAAATATGATTTATTGAAAATTGAAAACAATAAATTGAAAAAGGAAAACACTTCTTTATTAAAATAAAATGACTCTTTTAAAAATAAATTTGCATGTGTTTCAAAAGAAAATGAAGCTTTGAAAAAGGAGAATATTTTCTTATATTCAAAATTAAATGATCTTTGTGAAGGAAACAATTCTTTGAAAAATAAAATTAATTTGGTGAAAAAATAAAAAGAAATTGTTTTGGAAGAAAATAACTCTTTGAAAAGAAAAATTGTTTCAAAAGAAAAAGAAAACATTTCTAGAAGAAAAAAGATTGTTGATTCTCATTCTTGCTATGCTCTTCATGCTACTATTGATAAAAATGAGATTCATATTTTAAAAAAGAATTTATTATTTGAGCTCAACTTTGAGTAATTGTGCATTTAACCATTCTAGATTGAAAATCTTGTTTCAAAAGAAACAAGCTTCACATGTTCATGCACATAACGCACGGCATACATATGCACACTATGCACATCATAATCACACTCATTCTCATATAAATGTTAGAGTGTACAAATAAACACATTTGGCTGCAAAGGCTATCTTGCAAGATTTTACTTTGATAGATTAAATTTTATAAGTTTTGCAAATAAAAATGTTTGGATTCCTTATGATGCTAACCCCCGTGGACCCAAGAAGAAATAGGTACCAAAATACCCACATCTTGTATTTAATGTAGGTGCGGGTTCTCACATGATGTGAGAGGAATGGTGCCTTGATGGTGGATGCGTTTCAAGCTCAAAGGTCATATTTATGGATGCATCACCTTCAAGGATGTTCGGTGGGAGGACCACCATGATTTGGGGACTTGGAGAATAGCTCATATGGTTTGGTAACTATCTCTAAACTCTCATTTAGTTTACATGCTTTTATATAAATATTTTTAGCATGTTTTGATTTTGTACTTCATGTAGTGAATACTTATTTATATGTATTTTCATTAAAACTTGTGTTTATACTCGTGCAAGTAGTGAGCTACACTTGATTATTATATGTTTGTACTTCAATACTCATTTGTACTCATTACATGTACATGTATAACTTAATTTTGATGATTCTTTCATTTATACTTGTTTTCCATATCTTTGTAAATGTTTTGCTTCATGTATATGCTATTTTTATCTAAAGCTAGTAAATATGCATGTATACCCTTGAGTCACTTGTCTTCATGTAAATTCTATTATGAACTCGTTTGTGTTTGGGATATGTATGTATATTTTTAGTTTTGATAAAATATACATATACCTTGAAGTGTGTTTAAATTTAATGAAAAATGAATTTTTATGATTTTCATGTTTTAAAAAGAATTTCATATTTGTTTTGAGCTTTATTGATTATTTCATGAATATGCTATTCACATGATTCTTCTGCACTCACATTATTTTTGTTTACTCATATACTTGTTATATGAGCACTTTTTGAGCCTTGTAGATCTTGAGTGACAATTTTTGTGTACTTAGTAATGATTCATGGGATTTATAATTTGGTTTCATGTTTTGAAGGATCTTTAACTAGTTTTTAAAAAATTACTTTAAACTAGTTATTTATTCTTCATTTGATAGTTTTTTCAATTTACAACTATTTTCAAATCTATTTTTGAAAACTTCTACCCTTAAAGGGCGGATGATTGCGCGACCATGCCTTGTATGCTCTAAATTGAAAATCTTTTAAACATGTGTATGAATAGGGTAGTAGTTATGAGTTATACACATGATCTTCATATTATTTCATCTTTGTATACTCATATATGTTTTCTTATATAGGTATACTTCAAATCTCAATTAATATCAATTTCAATTGGTATTTTTACTTTCATACATATATATGATTTGATTGTGCTTGGTTTATAATATTTACATGTTTAAAACACAAATTATGTTTATACTAAGCTTGACTTAAATTTAAATACTTAATAAGCTTGTGCATTGTTTTCAATTGGTATTTCAATTGTCATTTAATTGGTACCAAAATATACTTCATATTTTACCTTTTAATTGGTATCAAAAATTTACAATGTTTCAATTTCAATTGGTATAAAAAATCTACTGTTGGTATCTTAAAATTTTAATTATTTATAAGTGGTACCAACTTTTTTTTTGTCAACTATTATTTGATTTCATTGATATCAAAATTTATGTTGTTGACTTGAGAAATTTCAAAATTTGTTTTAAAAAGTGATTTTTCTAAATTTGTTGATATATTGCCTACTTGCAAGAGGAGCTTAACATCTTTTCTACATATAGATTCATATTGGGTGTATCTCACATTGAGGAGCTTGACATCTCTTTTTATGTGGTACACGTGTGTATGAGGAGTTTAACATCTTCGCTTATGCATTGTATATTATACTTTATGTGGGTTAGGGTCTTATCATCCCTTCTTCATATAATGCATGTATGCAGGGGGAGCTAACTTTACATCTCTCCTCTTCATGAACTTATATCACATATATAACTTTATTGTTTAATTTGTTTTCGCCCCTTTGTTGATGAATTGACAAAAGGGGAGAGGAATTTTGAGAGTTCAAATATGCATGTTTATTTTCTTATTTATGCAAAAAGGGGAAGAAGAATTTAGTGAGTTTATGTGTGTTTATCTCCTTTTTTATCCATATATATTTTTATTTAGTTTATGCACTTTATTGAATATCTTTATGTTTATTGCTATGCATGAGTTAAGAGGAAGCTTCTATGAAGCTTAACTTTAATCCATGCATATATAACTCTATGAGTTTTGTTATCATCAAAAAGAGAGAGATTGTTGGCCCATAGACTCATCGCTCTAGTTTTGATGATGATTAACTCATGTAGTTATAGTACTAATACTCTTGTGTTTATTTAGTTTCAGATATTTGATCAAGATCTTAGTAGGTGTTTAGCTTCAATAAAAGATTCGAAGTCAAGTTTTGAAGCTAGCACGTGTTAATTCAAGAGCTCGCGCATCAAGATTGCATCAAGTACTCTAGCTCATAGATCAAGATTTGGACCAAGACAAGAAGGAGGAGAAGATTTTCAAGAGAAGATTTTCAAGAAGACTTGAGTCATGTTTGTAAGTTTTAAGATTTATTTTTAAATAAAATATAAAGAATAGATTAGTTATGGATTGCTCAAGTTCATATGCACACACACAAAATTTATATGTGTTTTCACAAAATAGTTTTGAGTTTGTTATTATCAAAACTTATTTTAAAGCTTATTATCAAAAATAAAGATATTTCATCTCATATGTGTAGTGGATCATATCCATACACACTAAGCTTCAAAAGTTTTTAAAATATCTTTTTTGTATTTGGAGAAGTTTTGGAAAAATTATTTTTCAATTTGGAGATTGTTTTTAAAAATATAGATTTTTGTTTAAGACAAAAATTCTATATTACAAAAATGGTTCAAAATATTTGCAATATGTTTTGAATTTTGATCATACATATTTATATTTTAAAGTATTTCAAAGAACTCATTTTTGTAGATTTTATGTGTTTTTATGGGATTTTATTGAAGTTAAAAAGACCAAGTTTTAATCCCAAAATATTTCAGACCTAGCCTTTTGTCGGTCGGCCAGAAGTGAGTCGACCAGGCGGTCGACTGATGTGCACAAAATGTGCACGGCTAACTGGCTAGTAGGCTGGTCGACCGGGCGGTCGACCGTCTAGAGAGCTTTACTCTCTGGATCTGGGCCCGGTCAACCGGGCAGTCGATCAGTCAGAGAGTTCTGCTCTCTGAATCTGATCTCGGTTGACTGGGTGGTCGACCGGTAGGTCAAAGCCTAGGCACGGTCGACCGGGAGGTCGACTGGCAGGCTGTAACAGTCAGAAATTTGACCGTTGGCTCGTCGATCGGCCGGTCAATCGACAACAGACTTTCCTGCTGAGTTGGCCCGCAACGGCTAGTTTTTAGGAGCCTATAAAATGGTGTTCTCTTGGGCTGTTTTACATAAGATTTTGAGTAGATTTTCAAGCTAGTCTATTCTAGAGGTTTTCTTCACTTGTTTAGAGCTAATATTTTCATATCAAAAGGAGAGTTTTCAAGAGTGTTTTTCAAAAGAGATTTCTTGAGTTTTTCACCACAAATCTATCCTAGTTTTCTACACATAATTGAGCTTTCCATAGCCATATCTATCCTATAGGAGATTTATTGTGAGAGTGTTTTTAGGTGATCAAAGTGTTGAGATCACCAAAGTGTTCATCTTGTATTTGAGGAGGCGAACTTGCGAGTTCGTGTTATTTCAAGTTCTTATGGGAGCTCGTTGTAGAGGTGCAGCCTCGGCAAGCTAGTGTGCTTGTGTGTGTTATTCTTGCGGGAACAAGAGAGGGAAGAGTGAGTTCAAATAGTTCTAGTGTGAACTCGTTGCAGGTGTTGCGACACCGAGTGATCTGGTGGGATCATTTTTTGTAGAAATCCTTCATAGTATTGAAAGCGGGGACGTAGAGCAAGGGTGCTCGAAGCTCGAAACAAATCTCCCGTGTTTGCGATTGCTCTCTCTATCTCTTACTTGTGTTTACATCTTGCATGCTTACATTGCTTATCTCTTCATATGCTTGATATATCTTGTGCTCTATTGTTATATACTTGGGATTATTTGCTCGCACTTGTATTCAACCAAGAGAGTCATAGTGGTACCTCAACTCTTAATCTAGAGGAATCTTGAGGTAGTTCAGAGCCCTTCACCGGGAATTCAGCTACACTCTTGTGTTACACTTGGTGTGTTTTGCATAATAGTTTTTAATTTGTGTGCTTATATAGTTTTTAATTTCACATTATTCATTATTAGATTAGCTTGTCACCTATTCACTCCCCCCTCTACGTGACCTATACTTACAGCTTCGCCTGAAGCTAATTCTAACTTCTCCCAAAGTTAATTCTAGCTTCTCTTGAGGCTAATTATAGTTTCTCCTAAGCTCTCTTGATAGAAGAGAGTAACCACCCCACTAAGTTAGTGGGGGGAATTAATAGGTAGTTACACCCATGATACCTCATTAAGAGTAGACAATCAAGTAAATCATAACTCACTATTGAGCCTATAAATAGCCCACAAGTAGGCTAGGCTCAGGGTCTTGAAGAAATTTAAGTCCAAGAGGCTTTTTGATGAGCATAAGCTTCTGTGGTGGCTTCAAAACTTAAGCTAACAAGAGATCTACTCTCTCGCTTCTAAGAATTCAGAGAATCACTTCTCTAGTCCTGCAAGGATAAATTCAGGGTGTTAATACCCTAAGGCCTTCCTCCCTTTCAAGGAATCTTCGGAATCAGGCGAGAAGGAATTCTCAGGCAATAGCATTCGAAGATCGATCGATCGCAACGTCAACGGGATAAAGTAGTCGCACTCTGATCAGACTCCCGCCGACATACTTTCCCTGAAATCTTAGAGGAGATCTACTTGTAATTTTTTTCTTTAAATAAATACTTGTAACTTTTTCTTCACAATTTAATAAGTTTTCATTATTGAATTTTCAATGAAAAACAAGATGGTGACTCCGCAGGGGAGTGCATTCTCCACAGCGGAGAATAAAGTGTCACAATGCGATGATCAGACCCTCAAGTCTATTGCTGAGACACTGGTCATTCACTTTGACCAAGAGAGATTTGAACAACTTCTTTTTAGGGGTAGAACAAGCCCCCTACATGTGCGCAAGTATAGGAAAGTCAGTGTAGCCAGAGCCCCTCTGACAGCCTTTTGGAAACGAGTCTCTGTTGAGACAAATAAGGCTCTCTACAAGCCTATTACAGTCTCAGGCGAAACTAAACAGACTCTATACGAGTTTACCACGGTCTCAGCAGAGACAATATAGCCTCGCGCCAGCATGTTAACACTGTGCGCGAAGCTATAAAGGTTCCTCGCGAACCTAAAACAGCCTCTACTGGGCTATTTGGATTGCAAAATCTATAGTCTCATGCGAGGCTAGAGATAGATCTCTTGATTCGGCTTTCTGTGAAACTAAAATAATCTCTGACTGCAAGGCTATTTCATCTCTTCACAGAGCTAAGCCCCGCTTGTCCCACGAGGTTAAGGTTAAAGCACTTGGTACTAATAGCGAGGCTACTGTAGCCCCGCTTACATCATCAGCACTATTGCACAGTACTAGGCTCGCCGCTAGCGGCAAAACCAAGCACAAGTGCTCAGATAGCTTCATCATCTGAAGCTAATTCAACTCTTTGTAGAGTTCAGCCTCGCCTATCACGCGAAGCAAAGACTAAAACACCTTTATGTGCTAATAGTGTTGCTGATTCATCATCGCTCTTACTGCCAGCACCTAGTGCTAAAGTTTTTAGCCGCGAGGCTAGAACTAAAGAACTTAGTGCTAAGAATCTTAGCCATGAGGTAAAAAATAAAGCATCACTGAGTGCTAACAATGAGGCTAGTTCAGTTTCGCTCAAGAGAGGAACTCTGCATAGTAAAGCTAAGCTCACCTTAAAAAGAAAAGCTAAACCAGCAGGTTCGCCTTGCGAAGCTACTCTTTCAGAAGAAGTTATCCTATCTTCGCCTATAGCCAAAAATAACGCTTTAAAGTCTAAGCTCAGGGTTTCTTAACCCAAGTGAGCTAACATTCAATTTTCCTGAGTCTCTATATTAGATCAATTGGATCCAGGTAACGCAGACTTTCAAAATTATCTGAGCAACAAGTGAAAACTCCGCTCCGAAGAGCTAACTCACATCTCGTCATCCCAGTGCGGACAAATGGGGTGTCAACCTGTGATGGTACATTCCCTCCACTGTTATTTGGGACCAATCCCCACAAACTCTCTTCCAAGCTAACAATTATGTTCAACCGGTTGTCAATCTAAACTTTTGAGAAGCCCAAGTCTCGAAAGAAGAAGACAGTGAAGATACCTCATCTCGCAGTTGCCCCTGTCAACATGATAAGCAGAGGAAGGAATCTGCTAAAACCAAAGCACTAAGTGCTCAGATAGTTTCATCATCTGAAGCTAATTAAACTTTTTGCAGAGTTTAGCCTTACCTATCACGCGAGGCTAAGGCTAAAACGCCTTTGTGTGCTAATAGCGTTATTGATTCAGCATCACTCTCACTGCCAGCACCTAGTGCTAAAGTTTTTTAGCCGTGAGGCTAGAACTAAAGAACTTAGTGCTAAGAATCTTAGCCGCGAGGTTAAAAATAAAGCACCATTGAGTGCTAACAGTGGGGCTAGTTCAGTTTCACTCAAGAGAGGACACTGCATCGCAAAGCTAAGCTCGTCTTCAAAAGCAGAGCTAAAATAGCAGGTTCGCCTTGCGAAGCTACTTTTTCAGGGAAAGCTATCCTAGTTTCGCCTATAGCCAAAAAGAACGCTTTGAAGTCTAAGCTCAGGGTTTCTCAACCCAAGTGATCTAACATTCAGTTTTCCCGAGTCTCCGTGTTGCATCAATTCGATCCAGGTAATGCAGACTTGCAGGATTATCTGAGCAACAAGTGGAAACTCCTCCTCCGAAGAGGTAGCTCACATCTCGCCATCCCAGTGTGGAAAGCGGGGTGTCAACCTGTGATGGTACATTCCATCCACTGTTATTTGGGACCAATCCCCACAAACTCTCCTCCAAATTAACAATTAGTGTTCAACCGGTTGTCAGTCTAAACTTTTGGGAAGCCCAAGTCTCGAAAGAAGAAGACAGTGAAGGTGCCTCACTTCGCAGCTGCCTCTATCAACATGATAAGCAAATGAATGAATCTGCTACGATCTCAAAGAAGAAAATAGGAGGTTTGCACTCCCTCATTCAGTTCTCCAGGGCCCGACTATAACCCTGGCTTAGGTCAGGTTCTGTTCGAACAAAAGGGTGCCTTCCAAGGTAGTCATTCTAGGGTAGCAATACCCTAAAATTAGGACAACCTTCTTCCTCAGAATCTATGTTGCCAGAACCATTAAGACAGCAATTCTAATGGTCCGATGATAAAGAAGAAGCAAGCAGCTATGCTTCCTCCACCACCGTCAGCTCTGTGCATGTAGGGTTCATATCAGCCAACATGGCTGATAATAACAATGATGATGATCTCCGTCATCGCATGGAGGCACATGAGTAGACTTTCAAGGTCCAACAAGAAGCCTTGGACAACGTCCAGCAAATATTGGCTTAACTCCTGACAAACCGGAACAATGATAGCATAACTGATAGTAATCACGAAAATGAGGAGAACAACAATGAACCTCCCAAGCTGATCATTCATAAAAGGGTTCTTCAATCGATACTGAAGCGATCAAAGGCATCCAAGCTCAGATCGCATCCCTGGCCCAAAAGGATGAACTGAAGAAAGTAGGGACAGTCCGTCCTTACCCCTTGAAATGGGATTCAATCCCATATCCGCCAAATTTTAAGCCACCAACGCTGTACTCGTATGATGGCAAGAGCTTACAAAATTAGCATATTTACTGCTTCTGAATGCAAACCGGTTAGGAAATGATGCTATCATGGTCAGACTGTTCATTAGCACCCTCAAGGGGTTGATTGGCTCATGAGTCTCCCCATGAACTCCATCAATTCCTGGCTCGACTTGAAAACTCGATTCCTCTCCTAATTCTATGAGGATGATACCAAGGTAATCATGGACAAACTCTTGTCGACAGTTCAGAAAGGAGGAGAATCTGTACGGGATTACATAGAGAGATTCTACAACCTTTCTCTTATGTGCTCTGTAGGCATGCCTTTGCCTATGTTGCTTCATACATGTAGGCATAACTTTCTCAACAAAATGAAAGTTCACATGGGAGCTGTCAAAACCCACACATGGAAGAAGCTTATTGAACAAGCCGAGATAGCTGAAAAATCAACTAAAAAGAGACCCCAAAAGCAGACAGGGAATTAACAGCAAAAGCTACGACATGGCTGAATCTTTTGATACATCAGCATTAAAAGTATATGAAGGAACTCAATCAAAGAAAAGTAACTCCAATAGGACTTCAGAGTATCAGAGACAATACTCCTTTAAAGATGAGCATGTGGTGACACTTTTCCACATGCTCAACAAAGACAACAAGCTCAAGTTGCCAGAGGCTAGATGCCCCCATGAAGTGGGACGAATGAATGATCTCAACTATTATCTTTTTCATAGGATGGTTCATCATTTTACTTGCAGGTACAATATCCTTAAGGACAAAATCCAAGCGCTGATTGAAGCGGGTGTTTTGACCCAGAAGTCAAAACATAAAAGGGCGACTACCTCATCGCTATCCTAAAAGAGAGTATGGAGGTAGTCAACTCTACTTTCAAAAGCCATAGGTCTTATCCCATCAATGGCTAAAGCAACGAAACTGAAGCCAGCCTAAAGTTAAAGGCAAGTCTCGCAATGTCTCTCACAGCAGATGACACCACACTAGCAACTCCTCTCAACAGCTCTGAAGAGGAGACAACCATCTCAACCGCTATTTGATAATCAAAAGACACTAAGTCTGGCAAATAATACTTGTGATAGTATAACCAAACTCCCGACAAGACACAACAGCCAACGATGTCGAGAAACGCGCAGGGGGTTGGAATATGTCATTCCACCAACCAAATTGGAATAACCTTTCATAGTAAAGATAGTCTACTTGAGTAGAGCTTATTGCCTAGAAAATCCAAATGGTGATACACACCTGATGCAAATTAGTGACAAGTGCTATTCATGATCACATTAACACTATACCTCTGATCAAAGAAGTACTATACATGATCATGTTAACATTACACCTCTAATCATCAAGTCGGGCTCGTCTGACTGTTTCATCTCCTTGAGGAATCCCTTTCCCTAGGTGGAATCAATTTCAGCCATCTCTGTATTCTTCTTTCGGCAAATCAGTTCGACTTCACGATGATCTTGAATGAGATAAATTCATCGAAGAAGATTCGTGATGCATCCTTGCAGGACCTTTCTAGTGTTTTCACATTAATATTCAAATTCGATGATCTGTTTAGATTCAATGATCAGCTGTGAATAGAGTCTTGATTATAATGAACAAAAGTGAAACTCTAAGAAGAATCTTGACTTACTCGATATTTATTCTGTGAAGTTCGTACTCCACATCTAGACATGAAATTCAGCTGAGAACCAAAGTCTTGATGAACAAAAGGTGACACTCCACGAGAAATGTCTGTCTACCTGACAAATTTCCCATGAAGTTTAGACTTAACTCTTTAATCCCTAGGGAGATTTTAGAGGTCACTAGTGGAATACAGAAATATTCACTTCATGTGACACGATCTGAAGCCTTCGGTGAATAAGATTAGAGAAAAAACATTAGTTTCTAAACCCAATATAAAATTCTCAACCACTCATCATGTTGAGGAGAATGCATAGCTTGCCCAACTGAAATGATAGTTGGTAAAAACATACCAAACCCTTTGATAGCTGAGGATTTGCTAAAAATCCTAAGAAACATGATCCCGCTTTTCTCACCAAAGTCCCCTACCAATTTCCGTCATGGAATGGTAGGACCACAAAGGCTGTATTCATTTTCCTAATGAAATGAATCACAGATCAGAACTGTCATTCTTAAAGCTCACGCTTCTGACAGCAAAACTTTTTAAGTATCCCGGCAGATCTTGCTAATATCTCCAGCATATCAAACTCCACTTGTCAGTCTCTTCAATAGAATAATAGATCCACTCAAATTACTGTTATATTCAAACTCCTCTAACAGTAAATGAATCCTTGTCAAGTTAACATCACACCTCTGATAAGTTGCTTATACAAATCCCCAAGTGGAGAAGTTGTTACGATCACTTCAGACAAAATCTCCTAATTTTCCAGCAAGGATTTGGTTGTTACGTTAACGATTACCTTAACAACTTTTTAGGGAACAATCATCTCCCTATCGAATCTCTATAGAGTTCTTTATGTCACATTAATGATTACCTCTGACATCGTAGAGAATGCTAAGTACTCTATAATCTCTTATGGGATTCATTTTTCTAACCCCCTAGCGAGTTTCGGATAGACTCTCCTCGAAATCTATTATTCCCTTTTTCAGTCCCCAGTGGACTTTCTTGGTTATCACGTAAACAATATACCTCTGACAATTTCTTTTAAATAATTTTTGAAGGAAATACTATTTCCCTACGAAGTTTACGATTAAGTCCTATTTTCTCAAGTAGAATTATTTCTTTTACCGTCATGTCTAGCTTGACACCTCTGAACGGTTGAAATTTTGAGCTTGCTGGTTTCTTAATCGATTACATCTATATTACCTCTGAACTGACATATAACCAAGTCTCATCTTCTAGTCCGGTGGGGACTACTCCTTTGCTGTTATGTCCAGTTCGTCACCTCTGAACGGCATTGTAACTCCTAATCTGTTATGTCTATGTTACCTATGAACTGACAGGTGCCTAGATCTCTCCTCTTTTATGGTACTCTGACTGTCATGTCCAGTTTATCACCTCTAAATAGATGAGTCCATAACATTATTCTCATTTTCCTCATCAGGGCCAGGAGTTCTTACTGTCAAGTTAATACGACTATCACTGAATAACGAATTGCGAGCCTGGTGTCTCTTAGCTAGTCATGTCCATAATATCTCTGAACTAACAGGTGCCCAGATTCAATTCACCCTTGCAGTCTCTAGTGGGCTAGCTGTTAAGTTAATGCAACTACCTCTAGTAGCGAATTCAAAGTTTAGTGTGTCTTAGTTTATCATGTCTAGTTTATGACCTCTAAATAGACGGGTCCCCAAAATCGGGTTCAGCTCTATTTTGTCATCATGTCCAAATCATTACCTCTGAATGATAAAATTTTGAGCTTGGTGGCTTCTTAATCGTTCATGTCTAATTCATCACCTCTGAACCGACAGATTGTCAAGTCTCTCCTTTTTGTTTACTGTTATGTCCAGTTCGTCACCTCTGAACAGTAAACACTGTGAGTTTGGTAATTTCTAATCGGTTATGTCCTGTTCGTCACCTCTGAACCGACGAATATCCAATCGTACCCTTCTTTGTGGTTATGTCATGTTCGTCACATCTGAATGACAAGGCTTCGTGTCTAGTGATTCCTAATCAATTTTATCCAGTTCGTCAATTCTAAACCGACGTATATTCAGATCTAACTTTCCAGTCCGATAGGGACTCTTTTCACTGTTATGTCTATTTTATCACCTCTGAAGAGCGAACCCTTTTTTCTAGCAATTTTGAACTTGTTATGTCCACATTATCTTTAAACAGACGAATTCCTAGATCTGCTTTCCTTTGTCCCAAGTGAATTCTCATACTTAGACTGATTTTATCATGTACCTAACCTCGAATAATTTGCAATCACAGTTCTAATTTCTTTGGAAAATTCTACTTCGTGAATGCTCACCCTTTTGAACACCCGAGGCAATTCAAAGTACTTCGAAATTCGAACCATCCCATTGCAGATTTACGAAAACTTTAAAGGGGGTTTGTTGATACTCTAAAAAGACAAACTCTCAGACAGCTCTTTAACTGGTCTGAACGACATCTAACTTGTCAATATTTACAAAAGGCAAGTCGCAGACAAGCTGACGACCAGTTTCTCACCATTTTCGAGGGACAAAGCAATGACTTGGACTCTACTGATCCAGTGAAGTAGACAGTAAGCCAAGGTTACCTTTGAAGAGACATAAGCAGGTCTAAGATGCTAAGTTAGTCAACAACTTAGCCTCGCATGAGCCCAAGGGGATAGCCTCGCCTGAGAGACTAAGTTTGCACAGCTTCACCTGAAGCTAATTCTACCTTCTCCCGAGACTAATTATAACTTCTCCTGAAGCTTTTTTGATAGGTATGCATGAAACTCTTCATAAGTCTGCAGAGAGCTAATTTACAGCTTCGCCTGAAGCTAATCTAGTTTTGCCCGAGGCTAATTATTGCTTCTCCTGAAGCTTTCTTAATAGTTTCACATGAAGCTCTTCATAGTTCTGCAGAGTGCTAATTTACAGCTTCGCCTGAAGCTTTCTTGATAGCTTCGCATGAAGCCCTTCATAGCTCTGCAGAGAGCTAACTTACAAATTCCCCTGAAGCTAATTATAGCTTCTCTTGAGGCTAATTATAGCTTCTCCTGAAACTTTCTTAATGTTGGTCTAGAGGCCTTTCACTTAAGTTTTGATGATGACTAACTTATGAAGGTTAGTTTACTAAAGATCTTGTGTTTATTTTATTTCAGTTATTGATTAATATCTTAATAGTGATTTGACTTTAACAAGAGATTCACAGTCAAAGTGTTGAAGCAAACAAGATTCAAGAGCTCACATTACAATAGTCGCATCTAGCTCCTTTGGATCAAGTTTCGAAATCAACGAGAAGACTTCAGTTTGTTTAGTTTAGATCTTGTGTAAAGATAGATTAGTTTTGATATACTCAAGTTCACAGACACGAAGTTGAAATAGTTTTTGGTTTTGATTTAACCGGTTTTAGATTTTCAAGAACATATCTTTAGTTTTCATGAATAGATAGAGTCAAAATAAGTTTACTTAGTTTATATGTATATTGGATTTCATCCATATACATTGATGGTTCAAATATTTAGAAAAACTTATTTTGGTGATTCTAATTCATGTGTTTCAAGTTTTATTTTTAATAAAACTTAGTTTTAGATTTAATGTCAAAAATATAGATATATTCTTTATATGTGTATTGGATTCTATCTATGCACATCATACTTCAAATGTGTTTAATATCATATTTTTGTATCTATACTAGTTTTGTAGAAACCGGCTTTTCATTTCAAAGTTTGGTTTATGAAAAATATGGTTTCTAATTTAAAGCTAAAATTCAATATCACAAAATAGTTCAAACAGTTTGAAATATGTGTTGAATTTTAGTCACACATATTTGTTCTTCAAATATTAATAAGAACTTATTTTTTTATATTTTATGTGATTTTATGAGATTTAAAAGGCCAAGTTTTCAAACCTAAAACCCTAACCTGAGCCCACTGGTGGTCGACCGACTGGTCGACCAAACCAGAGCTCGATCGACTGAGCGGTCGACCGATGTGCATGATCTGCAAAAAGCAAGCACAGAAATAGATAAAGAAATATGGGTCGATGTTACTGCTTTTGCGATTCTTTCATAGTAGCGAAGTGGCTCTAGTGGTCATATTCACAAGGAGGAAAAGCGATGAAAACTTGATGCAGTTTCATTGTTCAAGAAAAAAAAGTTCTTTGTTTCAAATAAAGAATTTGAAAATGAAAACAAGTTGGTTTTAAAGATTGTTTTAGAATGATTTGGTAGTTTGTAAAAGTGATTTTTCTAGATGGTAAAAATGTATGGCTAACTTTCTACTAAGTGCTCACACTAATCTCTAACTTCTTGAAGATGTAGCGTCACGATGGATAATAAGTAAGCATAACCTTTATGTATAGGAACTATTCACGTGAAAATCGGGTGAAAGTTTTTCCTTTAACTTATCTTTCCATAGCAAAAACTTGGACATTCCCTTATCAAGATCCAATTGAAGGCGAGAGTAGGGGAAGACACAAGTGCACTAATGGTATCGACAAAGTTAAAAGAAAAATCTCTAACTTATAAAAACAAGCAAAGTTCAAACTCTATAGATCATCAAAAACCCATTAAGTATGAAATATGAGAGAGCTAATACTTGTAAGTAAGTTAGAGTTAAAATCTTCATCTTAAGATTTCATAACTCTTGTTTGCACAAGGCTTATTTGACACTATTGACTCATTTAGGTTTATCAATCAAGTTGTTAGAGATTAGTATATTAGTAGTTAGTTAGTCATGTAATGAAAGGTTAGTTAGACATGGTAGTAAAGGAAACAACAAAAGAAAAGAAGTAAAGAAAACAGAAAGTACACTAAAGTAAGAAAGTAAAAGCAAATGGAAAACACAAGTAAATGGAAAGAAGAAAGAGAAGTAATTACTTGTATTAGCTTATCACTTTTCAAATACAACTCTTATACACACACTCTCTTTCACTCTAATGGCTAAAACTAAAACTAGAAGAAGAAAGAAATAACAACAACTACAATCCTAAAAACAAGATAACAACAATGCTCTAAACTCTGGATCTCTCCTCTTCAGGCCCCAAGGGGGGTTTTTATAGGCACCAGGGGAAAGAGGGCCAGGGGGCCCGCGCCCGTACGGCAGCGGAAACGCGGCCCAGGCTGCGTTTTCGCTGCCATGCCAGGGTGGCGCTCATCTGGCTTCGAGCAGCGTGTCATCTTGTCTGTCCCCTATCAGGTGGATCTTCTGGTTTCTGGATTTGATGCCTTGGCTGACAAAACCTCCACTCTAAGGTCAATGGCTACTTGGTAGGCCTTTAATCACCCATTAAATGATGATTTAGGATCTTCTTCTTCATTTGCATACCATGGACCTAGGATCAAACAAGTAAAATTTTATTAGCAGAATTTTATATCAAATAAATATACAGATGTGATAAAAATTATGCAAAATTAGAGACTAATCACACCCTCACGCTTATCTTTTTGCTTGTCCCGAGCAAAATAAAAAATAAGAAAATTATTACACCACTTTCGCAGGTGACGCGATTGTACTGAGCATGTGCAACAAGCCTTTAAACCTCTAGGTTTTCCCTAAAAGAGGAGTGTTGTCTCCTTAGGGTTATCAGTGGATTGTACCCTCAAAATCCAGTAAGTGAAAAAAAATTTAGCTGTTAGCAAACCTCTTTCAAGAAAAAGAACTTTCAATCATTTAAGTAAAAATGACCAAATGATGTAAGAATTTAGTTCAACCCTCATAAGTCCTCCTATACTTTAGCCTTCATAAAAGAAGAAATTATGATTTTTCTTTAAATTTAGAAAAAATCTTGTACTTCTAACTCATTCTTTTATTTTGCTATAGATAGATATGCATAATGTGTAAGTGTGATGTGCTTGAGATTTTTCAACTCAACTTTGAATATAATTTAATTTTTATTAATATTTATCTATTATTCTTAGTTTCATTAGGCTTTCTACTTTATTCAAGTAACACATATCAAACCGATGACTCCCAAATCAGATGATTTTAGGTACCAGATGGAAAAACACCCCTCAGGTCAAATATGCAAGTAGAGTAGGCCACGAAATCAAGATTTACTTATATATTAAATATTGATTGTTGCTGTTGTTTTTTTTTTTGTGTGAGTAATCTTGCTTCTTGAGGCACAATTATTCAGCATTTTTTTTAGAGTTGTGTCTCTAAGTCCCAAGCATGTGTGTGTGGTTTATGCATATTCTACTAAAGTGAAATAAAAGGTATAAGTTATTTTCCTTATCCCTCCCAACTCTTAGCCAAACCAATATTTCTTGTTTATTTAGGCAAAAATAAAGATTTATTAATAAGCTTCCCTTAATTCCTACAACCTTTTGGTATTTTTTATAAAGAGTCTGAAATTTCTTTTCAATCTGGAGATTTTTTTTGATAAAAAGAAAAAGAAAAAGTGTTAGCACCCCCCACGCCTACCTAAGACATTATCCTCAATGAATGTTATTTAAATGCAAATGTAATAAATAGGGTGAAGAAAGGATGTCACTGTCTTCGTTGACTCAGGCCGGCCAAGTGCGAATAGGCTAAAGAAATGTCAAAAAAATATAGAAGGGGTAAGTATATAAACAATAAGAAAATTTTTTATTTATTCATTTATTTATTTTTTAGTTGTTATCGTTAGGTGTATGACGGGGCAAAAAGAGTCAGCACATTATCATCCGGAGTCATAGGCTCAGTGGTCAAGAAGGGCTTCAGTCTTTACCCATTCACTTTGAATTCCATGTTGTTCTTAGGGTCTACAATAATCACAACACCGTGTGGGAAAATGGTACGCACAATGAACGGTCCAGACCAACGAGTCTTCAGCTTCCCCGCGAAAATATGAAGCCTAGAGTTGTACAGCAGAACATTGTCGCCTGGGGCAAGTTTTTTCAATTTATAATCTAATCATGAAAAAGATTAGTCCTATTTTGGTGATCCGAGTATTCTCATAGGCTTCATTCCGTATCTCCTCTAATTCTACAATCTGCAGTCTCCTTAGCTCACCAGCCTTATCAAATCAAAATTGAGTTGCTTAATGGCCCAGAGGGCACGGCGTTCTAACTCTACTGAAAAATGACAAGCTTTTCTAAATATGATTCTGTAAGGAGTCATCCCCAGGACTGTCATAAAAGCAGTGCGGTAAGCCCATAATGCATCATTGCGTTTGACCGACCAATCCTTTCGGTTTCTTCCGACAGTCTTTCTAACATGAGCTTGATCTGTCGATTGGTGATTTCGACCTGCGCATTCATCTAGGGATGATACAGAGTAGATAACTTGTGATTGATGGAATATTTTCGCATCAGAGCTTCAAAAACTCTATTGTAGAAATGCGATCCATTATCACTAATTATCGCTCTGGGGGTGCCAAATCAAGAGAAGATATTTTCTTTGAGAAATTTGACAACCACTTTGTTGTCATTGGTCTTTGTTGGCACAGCTTATACCCATTTAGAGATGTAATCGATAGCAACCAAAATGAACTGGTTGCCAAAGGAATTAGGGAATGGTCCCATGAAGTCGATACCCTAAACATCAAAAATTTCAACTTCCAGGATCGGGTTCAGGGGCATCATGTCTCTTCTTGAAATTTTCTCAATCTTTTTACAATTTGCACATGTCTCGCAAAAGTGAAATGAATCTTTAAATAAAGTGGGCCAGTAAAACTCACTTTGTAAAACTTTCTCTACAGTCTTGCGGGGATCGAAGTATCCTCCGCATTCAAGTTCATAGCAAAAGCATAGCACACTCCTCTGTTCTTCCTCTGGTATGCATCGTCGAATAATCTGGTCGGGATAATACTTAAAAAGATACGGCTCTTCTTAGAAGAAGTATCGTACTTGGAAAAAGAAACGACACTGGTCTTGCTTTGTCCAGTCAGCGGGTATTTGTCCAGTGGCAGAGTAATTGACTATGTCTGCATACCAGGGTTCCTTGAAAATGGCCAGGATGCACTCGTCTGAGAAATCCTCATTGATCAGAGCTTGAACGATAGATGCATTAAGAATTCGTGATAGATGATCAACGATCACATTTTCTATATCTCGTTTATCCCAAATTTCCAGATCAAATTCTTGAAACAAAAGGATCCACCGAATCAGTCGGGATTTTGCTTCCTTTTTGGTCATGAGGTATTTTAGTGCCGAGTGATCCGTGAAAATCACCGTCTTCAAACCAAACAAGTATGGACGGAACTTTTCTAACTCAAAGACAACGTCCAAGAATTCCTTCTCTTGTCGTTGTATAATTCTGTTGGGCGTCATTCAAGTACCTACTCGAGTAATAAATCACGTGTTGCCTATTATCGATGCGCTATCCTAAAACAGTGCCAATAGCAAAATCAGAGGCATCGCACATGATTTCAAACGGTTGTGCCCAATTAGGAGCAGAAATAATAGGTGCAGAAATAAGTTCTTACTTAAGCTTCCCTCATGACTTGAAACAATCATCGTTAAAATCAAAGGGTACGTTTTTGCGAGCAGGTTGGTTAAGGGCCTAGAGATTTTGCTAAAATCCTTAATGAACTTTCAGTTGAACCCAACATGCCCTATAAAGGATCTAATATCTTTGATGCTTTTGGGTGAAGGAAGCTTAGCAATTACTTCTACTTTAGCCTTGTCCACTTCAATTCCTCTCCTAGAAATCTCATGGCCTAAGATAATCCCCTGTCTCACCATGAAGTGACATTTCTCCCAGTTCAGAATTAGGTTCTTTTTCTTGCATCTTTACAGAACCAACTCAAGATGATGAAGACATTGTTCAAATGAATCTCCGTAGATGGAGAAGTCATCCATGAAAATCTCAAGAAAACGTTCCACCATGTCGGAGAACAAACTGAGCATGCACCGTTGGAATATTGCTGGAGCATTGCACAATCCAAAGGGTATGCACCGATAAGCGAAGGTTCCGAACGGGCATGTGAACCTGATTTTTTCCTGGTCTTCTGCAGTAATAGGGATTTGATTATATCCCGAGTACCCATCTAGTAAGCAATAGTACTCGTGTCAAATCAGGCGTCCAAGCATTTGGTCGATGAAGGATAGCGGGAAGTGGTCTTTACGGGTGGCTGCATTCAATTTCTTATAGTCGATACAAATACGAACCTTCGTATGCAGTCTTGTTTGTACCAACTCTTTTTGCTCATTTTCAACCACCGTAAAGCCAGCTTTCTTTAGGACCACATGAACAGGGCTAAGCCATTGGCTATCAGAAATGGAACAAATGATCCCATTATCTAATAGTTTTAAAATTTCTGCTTTTACTGCCTCTTGCATGAGTGGGTTAAGCCTGCGTTGTGGGTCCCTCATGGGAGTTATTTCATCGGTTAAATGAATTCTATATTGAACTATTGCTAGACTTATCCCTTTGATATCCTTCATCGTCCATCCAGTGGCTTTCCTGTGTCTTTTCAGAATAGACATTAAGCTGTCCTCTTATTGCTAAGTCAGGTGGGATGCTATGATGACTGGCAAGGTTTCTTTTCCGCCCAGATAGGCGTACTTGAGGTGTTTAGGTAAGGCTTTTAGCTCTAGGGAAGGTGTTGCTTTATTGGAGGCAATCTCCAGACTTGCAATCCTATGGTGAGGTACACTTGGGCTTATCGCCCAGTCCATTACCAAAATCTACGATCTGTTCCAGATTAAAATCCTCAGACTCCAGATCAAACTTTGTCTCTGTTTCTATCTCCATGCTTTTCTCATGCTCACTGGTCAGATTTTTAATAGAATTGACCTCAAAAGTCTGATCATTAATATCCCTAGGTTGTCTTTCAAGATTGAAGATATTGACTTCCTTCGTCATGTCTCCAAAGATCAATCGCATGGACCCGTTCCTACAGTTGATTATGGCATTGGCTGTAGTAAGGAATGGGCGTCCTAAGATGACTAGAGTTTGAGACCGCAGATTTGGCATAGGTTGGGTCTCAAGCACAATGAAATCAATAGGGTAGATGAAATTTTCGACCCGGATAAGGACATCTGTGATTTCCCCCTTCGGAATTTTCACAGATCGGTCAACTAACTGAATGGTGACTCGAGTTGTACTTAACTCGCCCAACCCAAGTTGCTAGTAAACTGAGAGAGGTAGCAAGTTGATACTTGCTCCCAGGTCAAGTAGTGCTCTGCTAATTTCTGTTTGTCCTATGGTGCAGGAAATTGTGGGACATCCGGGATCCTAATATTTTACCGGAATGGGACCAGACAGAATTTCGCTTATATTGGTTGCTAAGAATACTTTCTTGGGCACATTTGTCTTTCTCTTCTTCGTACACATATCCTTAAGAAATTTGGCATAAGCTGGGACTTGTTGAATAGCATCAAGAACAGGCACATTCAGTTTGACCTAGTTAAACTTCTCAAGCATCTTCTCCATGTGCATATTCTTATTGTTGTTCATAAGCCTATTAGGAAAGGGTGCTACAGGCTTATAAACTTGTTCAGCAGTTTTGTCCTCATTAGATGTTTGAGGAGCAGATTGGGAGGAACTAGCAGAGGTAGAGGCTGAAGTAGAATCAGTTGGATTGGATTTTTTTGTTGGTAGACCTGATTGTCCGCCTTCTTTCCAGATCGAAGTGTGTCAACAGCATTGCACTGGTTGATCGACGGATCTTGAATTTCATACACTTGATTGGAGTTTTTAGGGTTAACTAGCGGCTGGCTAGGTAAAATACCCTTTGGTCTTTCACTTAAAGAGCTAGCTAACTGACTCATTTGCATTTCCAATCTTGATATAACCCGCGAATTATTGTTCAGTGTTTGTCCCTGGTTTTGCATGAAAGTGGCTTGGGACTTCATAAAAGCTTCCATGCTCTCTAACAATTTACTAAATTTCTTTTTATTGGTGAACTTTGAGAGGAGGAAGATGGAGCTTGACTGGAAAAATTTGGTGGATGGCAGGGATGGTAAAAATTGTTGGAGAAATTAAACCTAGGAGGATTGTTCTGGGCTAAAGAGAACTTTGAGTGATTCCTCCAACCGAGATTGTATGTTTGCGAGTAAGGATTATGCGACGGCCATGAGTAGGCCGCGTTCAAGTGTTCTGGTGACACTTACTGGGTATGAAACATAGGGCACTCTTCAAAGACATGGTTTGGTACCTGATCGTATGAACAACCCGGATTATGAATTGATGGTGGGTTAATTTGGTTGACATTGGCTTTTTTATATCTAGGCTTCTATGCTCCTCATTAGGGTTGCAATCTTAGCTTCTGCACCTATGGATGATTCTAGAGATAGGATCCCTCCTCTTGAAGGTATAGATTGTGAATTCTTTGATTTTTTTGAGGCTGGCTCCCATTGCAGGGTTTTCTCAGCTAAATCCTCAAATAAGTCCCAACCCTGATTCTCATCCTTTTGCAAGAACCCTCCCTGACACATGATTTCTAACAGGATTTTCGTTTGATAATCTAAACCATCGTTGAGAATCTAGCACTGCCACCATTTCTCCACACCGTGATGAGGGTACTGACCTGGAGATCTTTGAATTGCTCAAAGTATCTCCAAAATGGCTCGCTCACCTCTTGCCTGAACTACATGATATTCTTTCAAATGAGGGCAGTTTTGTGGGTTGGGTAGAATTTCTTCAAGAAGGCCTTAACGAAATAATCTTACGTCGTGACTGAATCCACCGCCAAACTGTACAACCATTTCTTTACTAGGTCCTTTAGGGAAAAAAGAATGAAACGTAACCTAATGGAATCGTCTCTTAGCTAGGGAATACGCATCATGAGGCACATTTCTTCAAATTCCCTAACAAAGAAGTATGCGTCCTCCGATTCTAAACCATGAAACTTTGGGAGAGTGTTGATGAATTGAGGTTTTAATTCAAAGTTATTTCCATTTGTCTCAGATAGTTTTATACAAGATGGCAATGAGGTTCTGATCACGTAAAACTTATCCTGAAGTGACGCCATCACCAATTCTGGATGTAAGGGTAGAGAAGCGTTTCTGGTTAATCTTGAAGTTACAAGATCTCTCACCCTCTCTTGCATGCAGCACACCATAAACAACGTAAAGACAACAAACAATTGAAAAGAATAAAATAAACAAACAAAAGAAAGAAAAACAAGCACAAAGCCTTAGTCTAAGGTACCTGGACCTATACGACTCCTAACTGGTCGATTCTCTAGGGGAGGTTGTTGGAGGAACTCGACTACAAGCTAATAGCAGGAAAAGTCAAAACTCAGTGGGAGGCATCCGGGCTTGAGCCACGGGCCTTAATTACGCTAAACCACGGAGCTTTCGAGGCTTTGCCTCTCAATCCACTTTTCTTAGACACCGATTTTGTAGGATTATAGTTCTTGAAATTTTCACCCTCGTTAATCTTTTAATGAGTCTGAGATGTCCCTAGGGCCAATGTCTATCAATTTTTAGTTAAGCTTTGGGATAGTGTGAGTGCACTTGGAGATGATTTTTGGGCTAAGGAAGGGTGATGAAATCCCCACCTTATCTTGTTTATTTAAGATTTTGCCCTTAATATCAATTGCGCAAGTGTATAGTTTATTCACAATAAGGTAACACTCAAAGTGATAAATCACTCCAAAATGTTGGTCCTATTTTATATGAATGCACACGTAAGTTTTCTCCAGCACAACAGAAATTGAAATGAATTGAAATAGACACGTGCTCTAGATGTAAGAGTCTAATTTAAATTTCAATTAAGCAAAAAGTGAATTTCTGTTGAGTTTATTACACATGCATAAGGTGAAGCATTCAAGGGAACTAAAAAATTTGAGAAAGCAATTTGAGTGGCTTTCGGCAACCCTACAGAAGATTTTGTTAGTATTTCAATCGGAAAAACTCATTTTTATATGAATTTTTCGAGGACAAATGAATCCTTGTGCAACATCCTTGGCCACCACTTCTGCTTTCTGTGATAGTAAGCTCCTTGATACTCTCCTACACACAAGAACAAAGAAAAATCTTTAGTATTGAACAATAAAGTCGTTTCCTCCCCGGCAACGGCGCCAAAATTTGATCTGCAAAAAGCAAGCACAAAATAGGTAAGGAAATATGAGTCAATATTACTACTTTTGCGATTCTTCTGTAGTAGCGAAGTGGCTCTACGGGTCGTATCCACAAGGAGGGAGAGCGATGAAAGCTTGATGCGACTTCGTTATTCAAGAAAAGAGAAAGTTCTTTATTTCAAATAAAGATTTTGAAAATGAAAACAAGTTGGTTTCAAAGATTGTTAGAATGATTTGATAGTTTGTAAAAGTGATTTTTCTAGATGGTAAAAACGCATGGCTAACTTTCTACTAAGTGCTCCCACTAATCTCTAACTTCTTGAAGATGCAGCCTCACTATGGATCATAGATAAGCATAACCCTTATGCATAGGAACTATTTGCGTGAAAACTTAGGTGAAAGTTCTTTTTTAACTTAGCTTTACACTGTAAAAACTTGGACATTCTCTTATCAAGATCCAATTAAAGGCGAGAATATGGGAAGACATAAGTACACTAATGGTATCGGCAAAGTTAAAAGAAAAATCTCTAATTTATAAAAACAAGTAAAGTTTAAACTCTATAGATCATCAAAAACCCATTAAGCATGAAATATAAGAGAGCTAATATATGTAAGTAAGTTAGAGTTAGAACCCTAGTCTTAAGATATCATAGCTCTTATTTGCACAAGGCTTATTTGACACTACAGACTCATTTGAGTTTATCAATCAAGTTATTGGAGATTAGTGGGTTAGTAGTTACTTAGCCATGCAATGGAAGAGTTAGTTAGACATGGTAGTAAAGGAAACAACAGAAGAAAAGAAGTAAAGAGAAAGGAAAGTACACTAAAATAAGAAAGTAAAAGCAAATAGAAAACACATATAAATGAAAAGAAGAAAGAGAAGTAATTACTTGTATTATCATGTCACCTTTCAAATACAACTCTTTCACACTCTCTCTTTCACTCTAATGGTTAAAACTAAAACTAGGAGAAGAAAGAAAGAACAACAACTACAATCCTAAAAACAAGATAACAACAATACTCTAAACTCTGGATCTCTCCTCTTTAGGCCCCAAGGGGGGTTTTAATCGGCACAAGGGGAAAGGGGGCCAGGGGACAACCCCGGCCCAAAGTCTGGGCGCGCTCGCGCTCGTACAACAAATAAAACACGGCCCAGGCCGCGTTTCCGAGGCCATGCCAGGGCGGCGCGCGCCTGGCTTCGGGCAGCGTGTCGTCTTGTCTGTCCCCTGTCAAGTGGATCTTCTGGTTTCTGGATTTGATGCCTAGGGCTGACAAGTTCTCCACTCTAAAGTCAATGGCTACTTGACAGGCCCTTAATCACCTATTAAATGGTAATTTAGGGTCTTCTTCTTCATTTGCACACCATAGACCTAGGATCAAGCAAGCAAAACTTTATTAGCCGAATTTTATATCAAATAAATATGAGGGTATGATAAAAATTATATAAAATTAGAGACTAATCAGTGCACAGATGTGCACAATGTGCATTGGCCATGGGCCAGTTGATCGGACGGTCGACTGACCCAGAGAGCTTGCTCTCTGGATCTGGCCCCGATCGACTGTGTGGTCATCCGAATAGAGAGTTCACTCTCTAGTTCTGGCCTCGGTCGACCGAACGGTCGACTGACAGACAATTTGCCTTGGGGCGGTCGACCGGTTGGTCGACCGATAAAGTCAATGGTCAGAAATCTTATCATTAGCCAGTCGACCGGGCGGTCGACCGACAGGCCATTCTGGGCCTGTTCTGGACCCCAACGACTATATTTAGGAATCCTATAATTATGGGTTCCCTTGGGCTATTTTCACCTAGGTTTTTAGGAGCTATTCTTTCTTTCTTTTTAAGTGTTTTCAGCAAATTTTTAGAAGTTTTTGTGTCAAAAATTCTCTATCTTTATTTAATTACAAAGTTTGAAAAATCAAAGAAAATCAAGTCTTTGGAAATTCTATTTTGTTCTTCAATTTACATATCTATAAAGAAGTTTTTCTCAAGTATTTTCTTTGTTGTTTTAATTCCAAACACTTTGATTTCTCACATACTTGAGCTATCATTCTATTCCTATCTTTAGATTCTTATTTTTGTGAGAAAATTGTTTGCGGTCCTTTCAGATCACCAAGAGAGTTTGTGATCATCAGATCATCATGTTCTATTTTCTTTGCTTTGTGACTTGCCTCTTGTGTAGAGGTGATTGTGTTAAAGAGAGGAGTTGTGTACTCCAAGTGTTGAGCTGTAATTCCTCAGTGGAGGTCCCTTTGTGGAAGGTCCTGTGCGGACGTAGTGGAAATCTTCTATGTGAAGGCCGGGACATAGAGCAGTGGCTCGAACATTGAAATATAACTTTGTGTTTGCTTTTGATCCACTATCTCTCAACTCCATCTATCTTTATATCTTGCTTTACTTTACATTGCTCATATTCATATGCTAGATATAGTTTCTGTGTGCCCATACTTGTGTTCAATTAAGAGAGCTTTTAAAGTACCTTAACTCTTACTCTAGAGGAATTTAGAGGAGTAGTTCCAGAGCCCTTCACGAGGAATTCAGGCTCACTCTTGGTTACACTTAGAGTGTTTGCAATTAAGTTTTAAATTCTGCATCATTTGCTCTAGATTAGGTGGTACACATATTCACCCCCGCCCCTGTGGGTGTATTTCACTTGATTGCTTTGCAAGAAGCTCATCATACCTCTACAAAGAGCTAATTAACAGTTTCGCCTGAAGCTAATTCAAGCTTCTCCTAAAGCTAATTCTATCTTCTTTCGAAGCTAATAATAGCTTCTCCTGAAGCTCTCTTGATAGTTTTGCTTGAGGAGAGTAACCACCCTACTAAGTTAGTAGGGAGAGTTAATGGGTAGTTACACTGAGGATCCCTCATTAAAAGAAGACAATCAAGAGAATCATAACTCCCTATTGAGCTTATAAATAGCCCACTAATAGGCTAGGCTCAAAGTCTTGTAGAAATTCAAGTCCAAGAGGCTTTTTAAAGAGCATCAGCTTCTTTGGGGGCTTCAAAGCTTAAGCTAACAAGAGTTCTAATCTCTCGCTTCTAAGAATTCAGAGAATCACTTCTCTAATCCTACAAGGATAAATTCAGGGTGCTATCCCTTTCAATCTTCGAAATCAGGTAAGAAAAATTTCTCAGGCAATAGCATTCGAAGATCGATCGATCGCATCATCGACGGGACAAAGTGGTTGCGCGCTGATAAGACTCCCACTGGCACACTTTCCCAGAAATTTTAGAAGAGATCTACTTGTAATTTTTCTTTAAAGAAATACTCATAATTTTCTCTTCACAATTTTGTAAGTTTTCTTTATTGAATTTTCAATGAAAAACAATGGCATGTCAACATCTTCATCAAGCTCGAATTCAGAGTTTACCTCAAGGGGGTCATCCCCTTGGACCATATAGCACATGTTGGAAGCATCACTTCCTACATATGAGTCACTCCCCATGTAATATTGCTTTTGTTCACCAAAGGAGATAAGAGTGTTTCATACTATAAAAGTCGAATCAAAATTAGAAACCCTAAATAAATATTCATCATTTAGGGTTGACTTTAATGCATGAATGACTTTTGCATTAGCCTCTAGATGCTTGCCATTAACAAAATAAGAATCTTTAGTTGTGGCAAGTAAAACAAGAACATCTAAAGCTTTGAGGTATAAGGACATCTTAACTTTCCAAGTATGGAGGTTAAGAATGTCAAACATAGGAGATGTCATAAAATCCTTATGTGCGTGTAAACAAATATTGTGATTAGAAAAAAGAGGATCTTTAACTCTAGGTTGTTTGACCCAAATCAAGAGCACCAAGCTCTGATACCAATTGTAGGTCACCCTGAGGGGGTGAATAGGTGACAAGCTAATCTAATACAAAACAAATACGAAATTAAAAGCTATTTATGTAAATTAGACTACTACACTATATACAAAATATAATCAAAGAGTGTAACCGAATTTCTACTGAAGGGCTCTGAACTATCTCCTCAAGATTCCTCTAAACTAAGAGTTGAGGTACCATTATGGCTCTCTTGGTTGAATAAAAGTATGAGCAAACAATCAATACCAAGCATATAACAAATGATCACAAATATATGAAGCTTATAAAGAGATGAAGAATAAAAGCATGTAAGATATATAAACACAGAAGATTTGTTTCGAGGTTCGAGCACACTTGCTCGACGACCCTGCCTCAACACTATGAAGGATTTTCACTAAAATCGATCCGGCAAGATCACTCGGTGACGCAACACCTACATCGAGCTCTCAAGAACTTTTGGACCCGCAAGTCCCTCACTTATTTCCGCAAGAATAACACACGCAAGCGCACTAGTTTGCCGAGACTGCACCTATACAATTGAGCTCCCTCAAGAACTCTACACAATGCGAACTCACTAATTTGCCTCCTCAAATACAAAAATGAAAACATAGTGATCTCTACAGTTTGATCACCAAAAATACTCTCACAACAAATGATCCCTAGAGGATGGATATAGCAATAGAAAGCTCAATTTGTATGAGAAAAACTAGATAAATGTTGTGATGGAATACTCAAGAAATCTTCTTTGAAAATACAAGAAATACACTCTTGATAAACACTCTTTTTGATATGAAATTTAAGCTCTAAAACTTGTTAGAAAATCTCTGAGAAAGGTGAAAAAATGGCTAAAAAACCTTCTTAAAATCTTTTCCAAAATTGGCCCAAAACACCACAATATATAGGCTGTCAAAAACTAGCCGTTGGGGTCGAAATGGCATGTAAGTCAACTGGCTGGTCGATCGACAAATGATCATTTTTCAGACCTTGGGGTTACTAGTCGACCGGCCGGTCGACCGTACCCAGGTCTAGACCTAACAGTCGACCAAGGCAAGAACCAGAGAGCTGGTCTCTCTGGTCGGTCGACTGCTCAGTCGACCAGGGCCAAATCCAGGGAGCAAGCTCTCTGGATCGGTCAACTCGCTGGTCAACTAGCCCTCAAGCCAGGGCTTGTGAACATTGCTGTGCACATCAGTCGACCGCACGATCGACCGAGCTCTGGTTCGGTCGACCAGTTGGTCGACCGCCAGAAGCCCAGAACAGGGTTTTAAAGGATTTGAAACTTAACTTGTAAAACCCATAAAACTTTATTTAAATCCTATAAATTCTACAAAAATAGGTTCATTGAAATACTTTGAAGTATAAATCTGTGTGATCAAAAATCAACACATATTACAAACAATTTGAACTATTTTTGCGATAAAGAAGTTTAGCCTTAAACCAAAAATCGTATTTTTCAAAAATAAACCTTTAAATGAAAAACCAATTTTTTCAAAACTTATTCAAATAAAGAACAAGATATTTAAAAACTTTTGAAGCATAGTGTGTATGAATATGATCCAATACACATATAAGATGAAATATTTATGTTTTTTACAATAAGCTCAAAAATAAGTTTTGATTTTAATAAAACTTAAACACATGATATAAACTCATCAAATAAGTTTTTAAATAATATGAAACAACAATGTGTAAGGATGAAATTCATTACACTATAAATCATGTAAACTTGTTTTGATGAAATCTAATCTTGAAACCAATATGTATAATTTTTTAAGCTCAAAATCAAAACGGTATTTTCCAAAATCAAAATTATTTAACATGGAATGTTTTGAAATATTTTGTGTGTGTAAGTTTGAGCAATCCACTACTAATCTATTCTTTACATTTTATCTAAAAATAAAATCTTGACACTTACAAATAAGACACAAGTCATGAAAAATCTTCTCTTGAGAATATTCTTCTCCATCTTGACTTGGTCCAAATCTTGATCTATGAGTCAGACTCCTCTTTGAGTATTTGATGCTATCTTGATGCGTGAGCTCTTAAATCAATACGTGTTAGTTTTAAAACTTGACTTCGAATCTTTTGTTACAGTTAAACACTGACTAAGATCTTAATTAATTTTTGAAACTAAATAGACACAAAATCATTAGTGCCATAACTACATGAGTTAATCAACATCGAAACTAGAGTGATGGGCCATTGGGCCAACATATATCTCTGTAATCTCACATTTGCGCTATTGGTGATGTAATATTCTTGTAATATTGTGTTACATACTTTAATAACTTTACAATTGTACTCACATGTTGGAATGTATAATATACCACGTACTTTCATATTCTGATTTTTACCTGTACTGATGCCTAGCGTACTGATGCCTAGCTTATATATATGAAGGTATTTTTGACCTACGTATACACATTGCAGTAACGTCTCTGTACCCTGATTGAGAGTAAAAATAAAGTTCAGATATGCTTAGTCTCAATGCGAATCCGCTGTAGCAAGGGCTTGAGCGGGTCGTGATCCTCAGGGAAGGATGCGATGCAAGCTTTTCGGCCGATTCCCTTGTATGCTTCAAGTAAGAAGAAAAAGATTAGATTTGTGATGAAAATATGAGATTAAAAACGTGGTTTTGCTGATCTTCTACCACAACCCTATTGCAAATTAAAGAGCTTGATCTTCATCTTAAGATTGATATGACTCACCCTAGGTTATTGCAATTATATCAAGCAAGAGAAATTAATACACGATTCTAACTAAGTTACATTACTCAAAAACCTAACTATGGTTCCTCCTAACATCTAGGTACAGCCTAATAGAAGACGAATCCCAACTTATGCTGTCCTAGTTCTTAAGTTGAAGTCATGAAAAGTCTTTTTATCATGTAGCCTAGATTAAGAATTTTAAGTATTTTTTAATCTTCTAGAATTAGTTGCCTTTTAAACCTAGGGTTTCTAGTGATGTTCATTAATCGGATCAAGTTTTAATTGCTTCTAGGGTTGCTTCAAGAATCTCAGCAAACCACTAGGAGGATTAGTTCTTCATAATTATTTTTATCTTTTCAATATTTATTTTTTTTATTTTATGAGAAAGATTGCAAAAGAAAGAAAAACGAAAACAAGAAGAGATCGAAGATTAAAACACGAGAGAGATGACAAAAGAAATAAAATAAAGTGCAGAAATTAAACAGAGAACAAAAGAGTGACCTTTTATTTCGATGAACTGCAGGTTACACAATCGTCTCCTTCTCCACAACGAGCATGAATAAAAATTACAACTTTCGCAGAAATTTAAAAATAGCTAAAGAAAACCCTAATTTGTCTCTGCATGCCCCTCCCTGTTGCGAATGCACGGATATTTATAGTGCAGAATGTAGAGGAGTCCCGGATAGAAGTGTCAACAAAATCTGGTACCCATCTCTATCCAAACTGCCGCGGATGCGCGGCTTTTGCCGCGCCTCCGCGGCAGTTTAGTGGCTTCTGGCCACGCGCTTTGGCGCGTGGCCTCTCCTGGTCCGTCCATGTGGGTTTCTGCTTTTAGAAGTGTGATCCTGGCCTTTTAATCTAGATTTTCGAGATAACTTGATAATCAAGTTACTCTTAATCCAGATTTCTTCAAATCCTCTCTCCACGAAATTCCTCTTTATCTTGGCTTTTTATCCTTATCCCGCAGGTGTTTAGGGTTTGATAGAAGTCTATCCAACCCTAATTTCTGATATTTGCAACTTTTAGCCCTTGTATTTGCATTTTGAATCTTTGTATTTGCGCTTCTTCACCTGGGCTTCAAACATGGGCTTGGATCTGGGCTTTTGGGCTCTTTTAGCTTTATTCTTTATTAAATTGATAATTTGAGGCCTGCACATATTAAATAAAGAAATATTAATAATTGTGCATTATAATATGAATAAATGTGCAAATGCGATGGTATATATGATGTCAATTATGCATTTTTCACTACCTATCACACCCCCACACTTATCTTTTTGCTCGTCCTCGAGTAAAAATCAAAAAGAAAGAGAAAAATCTAATCTAGCTAACTCACTTTCGTAGGAATCACGGTTGCACTTAGCATGTGCAACAAGCCGTTAAACCCCTAGGTTACCCTAGAGGACGAGTGTTGTCTCGTGAGGGTTTTCAGCGGATTACACCCACAAAATCCATAAAAAGGAAAATATTTGAATTATATTTGAAGAGACTAAGTAGTCTATAAGTGTTAGGATTATCATTTTTATTCATTCTTCAAACCTGGTCTTTATAAAGTTAATTGTTATTCATTTTAGGTAAGGATTAAATTGAATTTCTAATATAGTCTTTTTCGTTACCAAAAGTCATACGCACCCTTGTGAATCTAGGAATTCCTTAACTTGGACTCTCATGCCTCATTATTATTTTTATAACATCATCTAATTTTCTTTCGTGTAAGTATCAAGGCTTCTTGAGGCCCTCATACCTAACTAATTGACTATTAGATGTGTTAATATATATATATATATATATATATATATATATATATATATATTTTTTGGCATGTATAACTCATCTAATTTTCTTTCGTATAAGTATCAAGGCTTCTTGAGGCCCTCATACCTAACTAATTGATTATTAGATGTGTTAATACATTTATTATATTTCTTAGTTTTCTTAGGCTTTCTAATCCACCCATGTAGCGAACTTAAAGTCGGTGGCTCCCAAACCGGTTGGCTTTAGGGCACCAGGTGAGAAAACACCCCGCGGACTCAAATTCGAGTGAACTAGGCCCCAAAACTAAGGACTTTATTTTATTTACTCACCTTTAGGCATGAATACTTATGCTTCTTGAGGCACATGTATCAGCTTAATTGGTGATTTTTTTTTCTTTTTTTTTTTTATTAATTTTTTTTTTATGAGGCACAAGGTCTTTGATTAGAATCCTAGATATGCATTTGGTATGCACATTTCATTAAGGTAAAAATCAAGACTAATTATTTATTCAATTTCTCTCCTATACCTAAAAATTAAACAATTTATTTATCTTGACCAAGTTTTTAGAAATCCTAATCATGATTTTCCTAATCCTTAAAACTAACTTAGATTTCTTTCAAAAAATAAGTCAAAGTATTTCCTTTTTATAACATTTTTTTTTTAAATTTTTTTTTTTGTATATTATTTTTTTTTTTTTTAAAAATATATTACATACCCTTCCCCCACACTTGTTTCATGCATTGTCCCTAATGTATGAATGAAATGTATGGAATGCATGAATTGGCAGAAAGATATAATCACCGATACAGTGGGTCAAAAAGACCCATCGCCGCATTAGCTTCCGGCACAGACTCCAAAAAGATTTTAAGACGTTGACCATTTACCTTGAATGAATTGCCATTTTTGGGATCGTAGATCTCTATGGCTCCGTGTGGAAACACCGTCTTAACAATGAATGGTCCTGTCCATCTTGACTTCAATTTGCCGGGAA
Source organism: Agave tequilana (assembly GCA_038442645.1). Taxonomy (NCBI): domain Eukaryota; kingdom Viridiplantae; phylum Streptophyta; class Magnoliopsida; order Asparagales; family Asparagaceae; genus Agave; species Agave tequilana. Next base: position 148,224 of record JAVJIF010033656.1, read on the forward strand.
AGAGATGAAGTCTAGAGTTGTAAAGTAAAACTTTTTGTCCTTGGACAAAAGTTTTTCTCGTGATGAATTTATCGTGAAAAACCTTAACTCTATCCTTCGCAATCTTCGCATTCTCGTATGCATCATTCCTCAACTCCTCTAGTTCAAAAATTTGTAATCTCTGAAACTCACCGGCTCTATCTAAATCGAAATTTAGCTGCTTAATTGCCCATAGGGCCCGGTGCTCTAGCTCGACAGGAAGGTGGCAAGCCTTTCCAAAGACTAGTCTATAGGGAGACATTCCTAGAATCGTCTTGTAGGCAGTCCTATATGCCCATAGGGCATCCACCAGTTTGATGGACCAGTCCTTCCTATTCTGATTCACAGTCTTCTCCAAAATGAGCTTGACTTGTCTATTAGAAACTTCTACCTGCCCGCTAGTTTGAGGATGGTAGGGCGTAGACAACTTGTGAGTAATGGCATATTTTCGCATAAGAGCTTCAAAAGTTCTATTGCAAAAATGTGTGCCATTGTCGCTAATGATGGCTCGAGGGATTCCAAAGCGTGAGATGATATTATCTTTCAAGAATTTGACAACAACTTTGTTGTCATTTGTCTTGCAAGGGACAGCTTCTACCCACTTCGACACATAGTCTACGGCCAACAAGATGTATTGGTACCCAAACGAATTAGGGAAGGGTCCCATAAAATCAATGCCCCATACGTCGAAAAGTTCTACTTCTAGAATGGGATTTAGGGGCATCATATTTCGTTTGAAAATTCTTCCTATCATTTGACATCTTGTGCAAGTCTTGCAATACTCAAATGCATCTCTAAACACAGTTGGCCAATAAAAGCCACTTTGCAGAATTTTCTCGGCAGTTTTGCGGGGACCAAAATGTCCACCGCAAGCGAACTCATGACAAAAAGCTAGCACGCTTCTAGTCTCCTCGTCGGGGACACATCTCCTAATGATTTGGTCGCTACAATATTTGAAAAGATAAGGATCTTCCCACATGTAATACCGAACTTGAGACAAGAATCGGTATCTATCCTGTTTGGACCAACTAGGTGGTGTTTGGTTTGTGACTAAGTAATTTACTATGTCAGCAAACCAAGGTTCCTTAGAGATGGCTAGAAGTTGCTCATCGGGAAAATTGTCATTGATGGGCAGCTCGACAGAAGGTGCGTTGGGCACACGAGAGAGATGGTCAGCTACGACATTTTCGACACCTTTTTTATCTCGAATTTCGAGATCAAATTCTTGAAGTAGAAGGATCCAACGAATGAGTCGGGCCTTCGCATCTTTCTTAAGCATAAGGTATCGCAGAGCAGAATGGTCAGTGAAGATCGTGGTCTTAGTCCCAAGTAGGTATGGACGGAATTTCTCCAAAGCGAACACTACTGCCAAGAATTCCTTCTCGGTGGTAGTATAGTTCATTTGGGCCTCATTAAGCGTCCTACTCGAATAGTAGATCACGTGCTGCTTATTGTCCTTACGCTGTCCTAAGACAGCACCTATCGCAAAATCAGAAGCGTCACACATGATCTCAAAAGGCTTGGACCAGTCCGGAGGTGAGATGATAGGGGCAGATATAAGTTCCACTTTCAATTTCTCCCAAGCACTATGGCACCTATCATCAAAGATGAAGGACACGTCCTTAGCTAGAAGGTTTGTAAGGGGTCTAGCAATTTTGCTAAAGTCCTTAATGAACCTACGATAAAATCCGGCGTGTCCTAAAAAGGATCGAATGTCCTTCACGCATCGAGGAAGTGGAAGTTTCGCAATGATTTCCACTTTGGCCTTGTCTACCTTAATCCCTTCCCTAGATATCTCATGACCTAGGACAATCCCTTGTTGCACCATGAAGTGACACTTTTCCCAATTGAGGGTCAAGTTCTTCTCGGTGCACCTACTCAGCACTAGCTCCAAATGATGGAGACACTGGTCAAATGAATTTCCATAGACTGAGAAGTCGTCCATGAAAATCTCTAGGAAACGCTCGACCATATCAGAAAACAAGCTTAACATACAACGTTGGAATGTGGCGGGGGCATTGCATAGGCCGAAAGGCATTCGACGGTAAGCAAATGTCCCAAATGGACACGTGAACGTTGTTTTCTCTTGATCCCCGGGGCTATAGGGATTTGGTTATACCCTGAATACCCATCCAAAAAGCAGTAATACTCATGACCTGCTAATCTTTCCAACATTTGATCGATGAAAGGGAGGGGAAAATGATCTTTCCTAGTGGCTGCATTCAACTTACGGTAGTCTATGCATACTCTCACCTTGGTAGGCAATCGTGTTTGCACTAACTCATGTTTGTCGTTCTCTACCACCGTAAAGCTAGACTTCTTAGGGACCACGTGCATTGGGCTAACCCATTCGCTATCGGAAATGGAATAAATTATCCCATTATCTAACAGTTTTACTATCTCGGCTTGTACAGCCTCCTGCATAAGTGGGTTTAGTCTACGCTGTGGATCCCTTTTCGGTCTAGTCCCTTCCTCAAGATGAATACGATGCTGGACTATCGTAGGGCTCAGTCCCTTAATATCTGCCATAGTCCAACCAATGGCTTCCCTATGTCTCCTAAGGGTTGCCAGCAGGTTCTCCTCTTGCCTATTGGTCAAATTAGATGCAACTATGACCGGTAACGTCTCTTGTTCACCTAGGTAGGCGTACTTAAGATGTTTGGGCAAGGCTTTTAACTCCAAAGAAGGAGTTGGCTCGATGGGTGGAGGAGTTAAGCTAGAATCTCCCATCTCTATAGAACTCAGATTTGATTCCCATTCGATCTCATCAAGACTGATATCATTTGTTTCTAACTCTTCCTCTTCCTCTGACTCAAATATGATCTCATCATTATGCTCACTCGTCATGTTCTCAATGGAGTTAACCTCAAAGGGTTGGTCGGTCACATCGTAGGGATGCTTACCTAGGTTGAAAACATTGACTTCCTTGGTCATATCCCCAAAAGTCAGTCTCATGGAACCGTTTCTACAATTTATAATTGCATTAGCGGTTGCTAGGAACGGTCTTCCTAAGATAACGGGAGTTTGGGACCTAGGATTAGACACAGGTTGTGTCTCTAAGACAATGAAATCTACCGGGTAAATGAATTCTCCAACCCGTATGAGAACGTCATTGATCACTCCCTTTGGAACTTTGATAGAGCGGTCAGCCAACTGAATAGTAACTTGGGTCGGGTTGAGTTCACCTAATCCAAGTTGTTGATACACGGAGAAAGGGAGCAAATTGATGCTGGCTCCTAAATCGAGGAGTGCTCGATTGATTTCAGCTCGACCTATGGTGCAAGAAATGGTGGGGCAACCTGGGTCCTTATACTTGATAGGGATCTGGTTGGACAGTAGCTCACTAATGTTAGTGGCTAGAAAAACCTTCTTAGGCACATTAGTCTTTCTTTTCTTGGTGCACATGTCCTTAATGAATTTGGCATAACTAGGGACCTGTTGGATTGCATCAAGAAGTGGAATGTTGAGCCTAACTTGATTGAACACCTCTAATAATTTCTCCATGTGTGCATTGTTGTTGCTTCTAAGCCTATTTGGAAATGGAGCTATAGGCTGGTGCAACTGATCTGCTGACTTTTCAGCTTCAGTTTCCTTGGGACTGGATGGAGAAGGAGTGGAGCTAGATGGAATGGAAGTGGAGCTAGATGGAATGGATGGCATGGATGGATCCGATGGCATGGATACTTGATTATCAACTTGTTTCCCCGATCTGAGTGTATGGACCATATGACACTGATTTGGGTCTTGAGCCTCATTGGCTGGCCTAGGATTCCTAGGGTTAGGCAATGGTTGACTTGGTAGGGTACCCCTTTGTCTCTCTTGCTGGTTCAATTGGAGCTCTATCCTACTTAGGACTTGAGCCAGCGTGTCTTGGCTTTTCACTAGGGTATCCACCTTTCTTTTCAAATTTGAAAGTCTTGTCTCCATTTGTGAATTTTGGAAAGACGGTGGAGGATTTTGACTAGGGAAATTTTGTTGATAGGGCGGATTTTGGAAGTTGTTGGAGAATTTGGGCCTCACTTGATCATTGTTGCTTGGGCCCCATGAAAAATTGGGATGGTTTCTCCAACCGGGATTGTAGGTGGGTGCATAAGGATTGTTGGCGGGCCTTGTGAAGGCCGCACTCGGATGTTCGGGCAAGCTTTGATGCGCGATGAAAACAGGACATTCCTCGAACACATGGTTCATATCTTGACAATAAGTACAGCCCGCCGAAGATGTTGGGCTGACTTGGTTCACAGAGACTGGCTCTTTCGTTTCAAGAGCCTCTAATCTACGCATAACAGCAGCTAACTTAGCATCGGTTGCTACGTTGGCCTCAATGGAATGGATACCTCCTTTAGAAGAAGTAGGGTCATTGGTCCTAGATTTTTCAGGAGTAGGGTCCCATTGGATGGATTTTTCAGCTAATTCCTCAAACAATGTCCATCCTTCATCTTCATTCTTTTGCAGAAATCCTCCTTGACACATGGATTCTAACAGTGTTTTAGTAGAATAATCTAATCCATCATAGAGAACTTGGCAAAGTCGCCATTTCTCTATCCCATGGTGAGGACATTGGGCAAGGAGATCCTTAAAACGCTCGAAGTATTTCCAAAAAGGTTCATTGGCTGTTTGCTTAAACTGGAGGATATTCTTCCTAATCAGTGCAGTCTTGTGAACGGGATAAAATTTCTTTAAGAAGGCCTTAATGAAATTATCCCAAGAAGATATAGAACCGGCCTCTAGACTGTAGAGCCATTTCTTTGCTAAATCCTTCAAAGCAAAGGGGATAAACCTAAGTTTGATAGCATCGTCTCCTAACTTAGGCATATTCATCATTTGGCATACTTCTTCAAATTCCCTTATGAAGAAGTATGCATCCTCAGATTCAAGTCCATGAAATTTGGGAAGCGTGTTGATGTATTGTGGCTTGAGTTCATATGGGTCAACACTTTCGATAGTGAGCTGGATGCAAGAAGGAAGAGAGGTTCTAATAGGATAGAACCTATCTTGGAGTGACTGTTGTTGTGCCATGTGTGAGTCGGGCTTGAGCTCGGATGGTGAACTAGTTCTAGTTAGCCGGGATGTGAGTGGGTCTCTCGACCAAGCGGTCATGCACAATCAGCAAACAAGTTCACCCAATCAATCAAAAAGAAAAAGAAAAACAAACAAAAATCCTATTCTAGGGTTATCCTTGACCTAGACGACTCCTAACTTTAGACTGTCCTTAGGAGGTCTATTGTCGACGTTAACCACGAGCTAATTGGCCAGTTCAGGGCAAGACCGGTGGGAGGTTTTCTGTCAGAGACGTTCCTTAATTAAATAACCACCGTTCTTCGGGCTTTCGGCCCTCAATCCCTTCGCTAGACACCGATTTGGCAAGGGTTAATTTCGAACAACTTTCCTTCTTCGGTCAATCTCCTATTGAGTCCGAGTTACCTTAGGGCCAACGTCTAGTCAAGTTTTAATTAGGGTTAGGGTTGTGAGTGTGACTGGTATGATTTGTGGGCCAAGGAAGGGTGATGAAATCCCCACCTTATCTTTGTTATGGGTTATGCCCTTAAAATGGATTAGTGTACGTGTAAAGCGGTAGAAAAGTAATAACTCAAGAAAGCGGTAAACAAACAAGAGTGCTTCCTAATCTATATGCTATGCAAACGTACCTTGTCGCCAGCACTCTTCAACAGAATAAAAGAATTAAAATAGACACGTGCCCTAAAATGCAAGAGTCTAAAAATATTTTTTTATTTTTTTCAACAAATAGGTTAATGTTAATTATTAACAGTTGCAGAGTGATCACAGAGAGGAAATAACACAGCAGAAAATATTTTTTTGCACTGCAGAGCAACCTGCAGAAAAATGAATTAGTAGTGAGCTACAAGTGCCGCGGATTCGCGGCTTTTGCCGTGGATTCGCGGCAAACTTGTAGGTCCAAGTGCTCTGCCTTCGAGGGCAGAGGCACTGGATAGCAATATGTGTCTTCTGCTGCTCTGTTTCTGCTTTTTGTTCTCTGTACCTGCAACAGAAAAGAAAGAATGATTAGAACAAAGAAATCGTGCCGTTCCTTCCCCGGCAACGGCGCCAAATTTTGATTGAGAGTAAAAATAAAGTTCAGATATGCTTAGTCTCAATGCGAATCCGCTGTAGCAAGGGCTTGAGCGGGTCGTGATCCTCAGGGAAGGATGCGATGCAAGCTTTTCGGCCGATTCCCTTGTATGCTTCAAGTAAGAAGAAAAAGATTAGATTTGTGATGAAAATATGAGATTAAAAACGTGGTTTTGCTGATCTTCTACCACAACCCTATTGCAAATTAAAGAGCTTGATCTTCATCTTAAGATTGATATGACTCACCCTAGGTTATTGTAATTATATCAAGCAAGAGAAATTAATACACGATTCTAACTAAGTTACATTACTCAAAAACCTAACTATGGTTCCTCCTAACATCTAGGTACAGCCTAATAGAAGACGAATCCCAACTTATGCTGTCCTAGTTCTTAAGTTGAAGTCATGAAAAGTCTTTTTATCATGTAGCCTAGATTAAAAATTTTAAGTATTTTTTAATCTTCTAGAATTAGTTGCCTTTTAAACCTAGGGTTTCTAGTGATGTTCATTAATCGGATCAAGTTTTAATTGCTTCTAGGGTTGCTTCAAGAATCTCAGCAAACCACTAGGAGGATTAGTTCTTCATAATTATTTTTATCTTTTCAATATTTATTTTTTTATTTTTATGAGAAAGATTGCAAAAGAAAGAAAAACGAAAACAAGAAGAGATCGAAGATTAAAACACGAGAGAGATGACAAAAGAAATAAAATAAAGTGCAGAAATTAAACAGAGAACAAAAGAGTGACCTTTTATTTCGATGAACTGCAGGTTACACAATCGTCTCCTTCTCCACAACGAGCATGAATAAAAATTACAACTTTCGCAGAAATTTAAAAATAGCTAAAGAAAACCCTAATTTGTCTCTGCATGCCCCTCCCTGTTGCGAATGCACGGATATTTATAGTGCAGAATGTAGAGGAGTCCCGGATAGAAGTGCCAACAAAATCTGGTACCCATCTCTATCCAAACTGCCGCGGATGCGCGGCTTTTGCCGCGCCTCCGCGGCAGTTTAGTGGCTTCTGGCCACGCGCTTTGGCGCGTGGCCTCTCCTGGTCCGTCCATGTGGGTTTCTGCTTTTAGAAGTGTGATCCTGGCCTTTTAATCTAGATTTTCGAGATAACTTGATAATCAAGTTACTCTTAATCCAGATTTCTTCAAATCCTCTCTCCACGAAATTCCTCTTTATCTTGGCTTTTTATCCTTATCCCGCAGGTGTTTAGGGTTTGATAGAAGTCTATCCAACCCTAATTTCTGATATTTGCAACTTTTAGCCCTTGTATTTGCATTTTGAATCTTTGTATTTGCGCTTCTTCACCTGGGCTTCAAACATGGGCTTGGATCTGGGCTTTTGGGCTCTTTTAGCTTTATTCTTTATTAAATTGATAATTTGAGGCCGCACATATTAAATAAAGAAATATTAATAATTGTGCATTATAATATGAATAAATGTGCAAATGCGATGGTATATATGATGTCAATTATGCATTTTTCACTACCTATCATACCCACATCATCGGGGCATTACAGTGAGAACAGATGGCTCTTATCGCAAGAACTCCTCCGAGAGCAAGAGAAGTTGAAGCTGCTCAACCAACAACTCTTGACCCATATCGCAGCCCTTCAGAGTAATCCAGCGCAACCGGAAGGTGACCCCAAGAACAACAAGATTCCGGACCTCCACACTCTTGATGAACTGATCTAGAAGCGTATCGAGGAGGCCAGACTACAGGATCACCTAACTTTGGCCACCAAGATCCATGTATCCCCTCTCTCCAAAGGTATTCAAGAATACGAACTCCCGAAGAAATTCTCCACTCTAACATTTAACTACTACTCTAGGGTAAGTGATCCGGTGGGACAAGATGGTGACTATACACATGCAACAATCCAATCATGTGCCTCACTTTTCCTAGCCTGAAAGGCGTGGCCTCGGACTGATTCTACTCGCTTCCACCATGCTCTCTCTAGAACTTTGCTGAGGTGATCCAGGCATTTCTCACCCAGTACGCTTTCCACCAAGAGGCCAAGAAAAACAACCACCATCATCTCTCTGTCAGAATGAGGCAATGAGATAGCCTCAAATCGAACATCAATCTCTTCTAGAACCAACTCACTAAAGTCTTCAACTATAAGGAGAAAGCTATCGCCCTAGCATTTATCAGTGGGTTGCAGGTTACTCACTTCATGGACAAACACCTCCTAAAACATAATATTGCCAAGATAAGCAAAGTCCTTACCCGAGCTCAACCTTGCATCCAACTTGAAGAGGCAATGAAAACTTCCTCCAGCCACTCCATGGAAACTTGGCGATGGTGAAGGGAAGTCAAAGTCTCCTTATGTAGGTCCCGACTATGCTCAAGACTAACATTGGGGGCAACCTCCTTTCAAGAAGAAAGCGCTCCCTATACTCTCCCCCAACTCGCTCTTCACTCCATTAAAGCTCCTGATCAACGAAATCTTCAACACAATCAAAGATCAACCATGGGTCAGACGCCCGAGACCACTCTAGCACAATCCTTCTTTCTTCGAGTGAGAGGAAAACTGCTCCTATCACGAAGGCAAGGGACACCGGCCATCCACTGCTGGGCTCTCCGAAAGTATCTAGAGGAGCTTGTAAAATAAGGCTTCCTCAAGGAGTGTATTCTCACTCCTGAAGCCACATCTGGACATCCGAACACCCAACCTTTGCGGGAACAACATATGATCACCCAGTGCAAGGAGATCGACTGGCTTTCCTAGTCCTGAACATAGGGGATGTACCTTCTTCTAATTTTTATTTCATGTACTCCAATTTTGTATAACATATCATTTTATTCTCCAAATCAGGACAATATTTCCCTCTATTGTAGTACTCTTATCCATCATGGGACATCCATTCACTCAGCCTGCAAGTGGAGACTCCCTACTTGGAGGCAGCGACAAGATTGCTCCACAGCAGACATCTATCCACTCGCCCCGCAGGTGGAGACTCCCCACTCGGAGGCAGTGACAAAATTGCTCCACAACTGAAGATTCATCCACTCGCCCCTCAGGTGGAGACTCCCCACTTGGAGGCAGCCAAGAAAACCCCTGTTGATTGAATTTCCCCCACTCAGAGGTGGTTCAGATATCTATCCATCCACACACCTAGAAGATTGGATATGCCCCACTCGAAGATGGCAACTAAATTTCTCTACTGTTGGAATTTTTCCCATTATGAGAATTATCTGTGCGTCCCACTGATGGGATTTTTCCCACTCTGAAATGTTAACACAGACATGCCTAAAGGCTTTTCCTGATAGTCCTATGGGAGTCAAAACCCACAGCTGTGGGATTTCGCCCACTCGGAGTCCCCACTCTGCTGCCAGGATTTTTCCTTTAAAAGCCCCCATTTGATGCCCCGCTGATGGGATTTTTCCCACTTAGAATACAAACACTAGCTTATTGGCTCCCCTCGTCTGAACCTACGAGTAAATGGATACATCCATCCATCCATATTTTGCAGTGAGATTTCTCTCACTCGGGAGACAAATCTGATGTGGGATATTCGCCACACAGAGGATAACTCCGATGCTGGGCTTACTCTCACTTGGAGGTACCAGATCATTATCGTGGGTAGGAGCCCCTATCCAAAAACACATTTGTCGATGGGTTGTACCTCCAGTTCAGGCCATTCTTATGCTGGTCCCAATGAGGATACGACCATATGTGTTTAGGTATATTCATGAGGGTTTTTTAATTAGATTTTTCCCTTAATGAACCAGCCCAATGTAGGTGTACACTGATTGCCTCCCCGAGGATAGAAGAGACAAGTATTGTGTTTTCAATTTTGTTTAATGATTAATTGCTAAATTCACCACTTTTACTTAAATGTTTCATTGTATGCTTATGTTCGCACATCTTAACTGCCACATCCAATTCTTGATCTATGTACACCGAGATGGGATTAACCCCGCGCGGAGATGACAGTAGGCCGCCTTACAAACACTTCAGTCATTCCATAATGAGATTTTCCCTACTTGGGGTTTTAGCTTTGTCATAGGGAATTCCCCTTCTCAGAGCCCCGATTGTGCAGCTCTGTAGACGGGACATCCCCCGCTCAACAGTGATGCGAATCCAACTCTGCAGTCGGGATTTTTTCCACTCGGAGGAATTACTTGTAGGTACCGTAGATAAGATTTCACCCACTCGAGAACCACACCATCCTCCTTCCCCATCATCCAAGAATACTTTGTTCTAGAGTGAAAGAAGAGTAGGAGTTTAGAGTAAACCGTGCAGGTCCCTGTGTTGAAGTTCAAGCTTTGAATATGTAAGTAGAGTTAATATGCTCCTTCAAACTACCGTTTGTAGCAAAAGCTATAACGAGTCGTTTCCACGAGGAGGATTTGTGATGGAAGCTTTCTTAGTTCTTGTTGTTCTTGTTTTTGAAAATTGAATGAAAGTTCTTCTTTGTTTAAGAATTGAAAAAGAAAATATAGTAAAAATAAGATGATGAATCCCTTTGTGTTAAGAAAAAACATGATAATGAAGAAGATAGAAATAAAATGGTGAATGAAATGGTGTTTTGAAAAGTAGAAAAGAAAAATGGATTTCGTCTGAGGGAGAAAGTTTCTTAGAAATTAGGAGAGTTTTTATCAAATAGAAGGAAAGTCGTGACTAACTAACAACTCTACACTACTAAATTACTAATTTCTTGGATAAATTATGCCTCATGTAGATTCGTTGGCATATTATCCATCTTGATTCATCAAGTCATAGGGTTGGCCCAATTAGTTGAGATGTTCCACTCTTAGTTTGGATAGGTAGTCTCCTTGGATCATAGGCTCCCAATAGATTCACAAGAATGAAGTGTAAGAATTTAAAATTCACAATTTAGGTATGCATAACAAGAATGCTAAGTTCATTAGATTATCAAAGCCATAATTTAGCTAGCATGAAATAAGAAGCTAGTGTATTAGTTTGTTAGTATACTAAGGTGATCACATCATCACGTTCCATCAAAGCTCTTGTTAAGGAAAAAAGGCTCTATATGAGGCATACATCAATCATATGGAGGGAATCACAAAACCTTCATTAAAATCAAAAACAACACTCACCTTCATTGGGAATTAAAAAGACTTGTTAAGCACAAGACTAGAAATTATAAACATCCAATGAATCCCATGAGTTAGTATAGTTAGTAGTTGTTAGAGGTTAGTCATGTTAGAAGGTTAGTTAGTCATGAAAAAGTAAAGCAAAGAAGAAAGCATTGTAGACTAAGGTGCAAGGAATTAAAAGCTTGAAAGTAAAAGAGAAAGAGTTAAAAGAGTAAGAAATTAGAGGAGAAAAATCATCAGCTTTACATTTGATTGTCCCTCTTAATTATAGAGATTTCTCTCTCACCCTCTCTCTCTTTTCTGGAATCTAAAAAGAAGAAATTGAAATTATAAGAGAATACTAAAGAAGAACCTAAAAAAATCCTAATTCTTCTCTTAAAATTTACGGCTGTCTCCAACTGCTCACAACAGAAGCCCTTGGAGTCTTTATATAGGCACCAGGAGCTCATCGTTTTCAATCGTAGCCACAGGATAAAATATTGCATCAACGGTCCAAGTTTTACTGCGGATCTGCGCCAAAGCCGCATTTCCGTGGCAAAATCTTGGCTGTTATGCCAGCAATCATGCTAACAGACTGTCTCTGCCCAAATGTACTGTGGGAGCTTCTAGAACTGAGAGAATATTCCCTAGTTCATTATAGATGTGGGCTTTTTGGGATTGGGCTCTTTTTAATCTCCTTTAAATCTTTTAATTAGAGGCCTTCTTCTCCATTAAAGAGTGGACCTGAAATTTCAGAGAAATAGTCATTAAAAACCTTATTTTTATTGATAATGTGCATGAAAATATGCAAAATGATACAAAATTGAACATTAATCAAACCCCACAAGCCTATCTTTTGCTCGTCCTTGAGCAAAATAAGTAAAGAAAGAATAAAAACCTAATTAAATTATTACACCTCTTTCATAAGTGACACGATTGCACTGAGCATATGCAATAAGCTGTTAAACCTCTAGGTTACCCTAGAGGAGGAGTGTTATCTCCTGAGGGTTTTCACGGATTGCACCCACAAAATCCATAATAAAAGAACACAAATGTTAGTGGGGTTTTTTTTTAAAGAAAGAAAGTTATGATCCATTTTTGCAAAAAAATTTAAGTGATCTTATGGTTTTTGGGTTAGCCTAAACTGTTCCTTCTAATTATAAGTTTCCACTTGAAATTTTGTTTTCAATTTAAGGTTAAGCTTCAAAAGTAGAGAAATCATTGGATTTTGCATCAAGCCTAAAATATATACACTTATATGTATGAGAAATTTACACTTGGACTAGGATACCTTTACTTATATTTGCATACACACACACACATTTTTTATTATTTATTTTTATTATTTTTAATATATATTTACGCTTATTATTTTTCTTACCTTCATTAGGCTTTCTAATTTACCCATGTAGCGAGCCTTGTACCGATGACTCCCGGACCAGATGATCTTAGGACACCAGATGAGAATACATCCTTAAGATCTAAGGACTCGAGTAAACAAGCTACGAATGCTAAGATCTTAACCACTTTTAGGCGCGATTGACCATGCTTCTTAAGGCACAACTAACCAGCTTAATTGGTGATCAATTATTTATTTATTAAAATTTATAATTTTATTGTACTCCTCCTTTTTCTTTTTTTATTATATATATATATTTTATAAATAAAGGTATATAGGTCTTTGTTTTAATCCCTTAACATGTAGATGTATATAATACTTAGAAAAAATCCAAAACCTAATTATCTTTTAACTCTTTATTTCTTAACCTAAAAATCCAGCAATCCTTCTTATTTTAACTTATATTAAGAAATCCTAGTTTAGATTTTCCCTTCTTCCTAAGATCAAGTCAATTTTCTTAAAAATGGATCATTCAATTTTTTTTATTATATAAAGGGAAAGAGATTTTATTTCTAATAAAGGAAAAGAAAATTCCCAAAAGAAAGAAAAATTTTAAAAGAAAGTTTTTTTATAAAGGAAAAAAATCTTAAAAATCCTAGAAAATCTCCTAAAAGTCTAAAAAGAAAAATCTATGTTAGTAACTCCCCCACACCTATGATATGCATTATCCCAAATGCATGAAAAATGAATATGTGAATGCATAAGATAGGTAGTGGAACAAAATCATCTCGGGCGCCTACTTGGGCCAGCTGAAGTGCTTTACCGCATGGACTGAGAACGTAACCCCTCCTCAATACGTTCTACCTTCGCATTCTGTTCCTCCACTCTTTGTCTTAACTTTGTCTGCCCCATAAATATTTTCTTCATGCCCTTCCAAATGGAGGACATGAAAGCCGTAGTGTCACTCGGGGGGGTTGTTGCCAAAAGGCACTCTTATCTTCCTCTTCACTTCGTTCCTCTGAGGAAAACTCAGCAGAAACGTCCTCTATCATAGCAATGGGTGTCTACACTGCATGAAGGCAACTATTATTAGTACTAGTAAGGCACTTGGTGGATACATAGACCCGGTCATAGGCTGAAAAGACTTCATCTGGCAGAAAATGTCTGCACAGACGGGTAACAAGGATCGGATGTGAATATTTCGGACCCCTCGCTAGAATTAGTAAGCATGTGTTGCCATATGACAGAGTTTAGACATACTGAGTGCTGCCTGGTCATCAGGCTATGTATAATCTGCAACACCGACCTCTTAAAGGTTGTGGTGTGATCTAAACCTAATATATTGTGTTGGACCCATCGTCCAACACAATATATATATTTTGGAATGTGGTGTTTGCTTTGAGCCCACGGTCTTTTTTCTCACATCTCACTCCCATAACTGTCATATACTCAATTAGAGGTAAGGGGGCATCATGTTGTGGAAGGCAGGAGATGTGCGTGACCATCTCAAGTGTGTGAAGATTAACAATAATATCCTTAGTCTCAAAGTGTACAATGAAGGTTGTAGGTCATGATTGATAGTGTTTGTGTCAATTTGAGTGTAAAATTGGGTAATTAATTCAGAACAATAATAAGCATCACCATCTTTATTGTCATACATAAGCCCAAACTAATTTCTCTCTCATATGATCTAAAAAGATTGTACCATAGCCATGAATATCAAAAAAAAATCCTCGCAAAATTCTTTTCAGCAAATATGGAAAGGACCATGGGAAAAATTCATAAAAGAGAGGGAAGAAGATATGCAAACCTCCCCTGAAAATCGTGGGAAGGAAAAGATCCAATGATGGACTGCCCGAGGAGTCACAATTGTTGCAAAGAGAAATTTTTAGTAGATCTGAAATCTACACTCGACGGCGTCTGAAGGGGACCTTGGCGGTGTACCTGAGTCTGCGAGAAAGCCGCGGAAGGGCGTCAGTTATGGTGCTTCCGCGGTAATTTGGTGGACAGAGGGACCAGAATTTGTCAGGTTGCGGCGCTGTTCCCTCTTCTCTATAGATCTAGGTTAAGATTCTAGAATTGATACCTATGAAAGAGATAGGAAGGGTATATATAGGCTGAGAAAGAATGACTTCCTTTTTCTACCCTTAAAAGATTTTTGAATTTTGAATAGGAGATTTAGGTTTTTTTTTTAAATTCTGTACAAAATCTAAACTCTTTTAAGTTTTATATTTATTTTATTTTTATTATTTTTTAAGACAAGGAAAAAATGTTTATTTACAGAAAAGGAGTCCCTTAAAAGATTTTTACAATAATATATAGGGAATTTTTAAAGAATGGCCTGGTCACTCATATACTGGGTCACATAGACCCAGTTTAAAAGTTTCATATGGCTCAGGCTCCGTGGTGAAGAACGTTTTTAATCTCTGACCATTGACATTGAATACATTACCATTCTTAGGATCAAAGATTTCAATTGCTCCCCGTGAAAAAACAGTTTGAACAAGGAATGGTCCTGACCAACATGTTTGCAGTTTACCAGCAAAAAGGTAAAGCCTCGAGTTATATAGCAGAACCTTTTATCTAGGGACATAATTCTTCCTATGTATAAATTGATCATGAAAGATTTTGTTTCTACTCTTAGAAATTTGAATGTTATCATAAGCTTCATTTCTTATTTCTTCCAGCTCGAAAATCTGCAATTTTCTTAAGTCATATACTTTTTGCAAGTCAGAATTCAGTTGTCGAATAGCCCATAAGACACGTTGCTCATGCTCCACGGGCAAATGGCATGGTTTTGAAATACCATTCGATATGGAGACATCCCTAGGACAGGTTTGTAAGCAGTCCGATAAGCCTATAGTGCATCAACAAGCTTAACGGATCAGTCCTTCCTATTCTGTCCTATAGTTTTCTCCAGGATGAGTTTGATTTGTCTATTTGTTACCTTCACTTGTTCGTTGGTATGAGGATTGTAGGCTGTGGATAACTTGTGAGAAATGGAGTATTTCCGCATTAGGGCTTCAAAAGTCTGATTGCAAAAATGACTCTCATTGTCCCTTATTATCGCACGGGGGCTCTGAAGCATGAAATTATATTCTCTCTTAAAAACTTGATGACAACTCGATTGTCATTCGTCCTAGTTGGTACAGCTTCCACCTACTTAGAAACGTTATTAACGGCTACTAAAATGAGTTGACTACCAAAGGAATTTGGAAAGGGTCCTATGAAGTCAATACACCACAAGTCAAAAATTTCTACTTTCAGGATTGGGGTAAGAGGCATCATGTCCTTACGCGTGATTCGACCTGTCATTTGACACTTTGCACAGAGTTTGCAGAGATTGTAGGAGTCCTTAAAGAGAGTGGGACAGTAAAACCCACTCTGTAGGACTTTCTCAGCAGTTTTTCGTGAACCAAAATGTCCACCACATGTAAACTTATGACAGAATGTCAACACATTGTGATGTTCATCCTCAAGAAGGCACCTTCGAATGATCTAATCAGGGTAATATTTGAATAGATATGATTTTTCTCAAAAGAAAAACTGTATATGTGTGAAAAATCAATTTTTGTCCTATTTTGACCAACTAGAAGGTGTTCGCCCGGTTGTAAGGTAATTTACAATATCAGCATACTAGGGCTCAATACACATCACTAGGATGTGTTCATCAGGAAAGCTTTCATTGATGGGAATCATTTCCACTGGAGCATTTAGAATTCTCGATAGGTGATCAACCACCACATTTTCGACGCCCTTTTTGTCCTTTAATTTTAGATCGAATTCTTACAAAAGAAGTATCTAACGAATAAGCCTAGCCTTAGCATTCTTCTTTTGCATCAAATACCTGAGGGCAGAATGGTCAGCGAAAATCGTTGTTTTAGACCCCTAGTAGGTATTGGTGGAATTTCTTCAGTGCAAACGCAACTGCTAAAATTTCTTTTCAATTGTTGTGTAATTAAGTTGGGCCTCATTAAGCGTCCTACTTGCATAATAAATCACGTGTTGCTTGTTATCAATGCTCTGTCTCAGGACAATACCTATGGTATAATCAAAGGTGTCACACATGACTTCAAAAGGTCTAGTCCAATCAGGTGCTGATATTATTAGTTCGGAGAAAAATTTTTATTTTAGCTCTTCCCAAGCTTGTAGACATCCGTCATCAAAATAGAAAGGCACATCTTTTTCTAAAAAATTATTAAACGTCTAGCAATTTTGCTAAACTCTTTAATAAACCTTCTGTAAAAATCAGCGTGCTCCAGGAAAGATCTGATGTCTTTTAAGCATTTAGGTTCAGGGAGGTTTGCTATCACCTCCACTTTGAATTTGTCAACCTCAATTTCTTTACTTTAAATCTCATGCTCAAGGACAATTCCGTGTTTGACCATGAAATGATACTTTTTTCAGTTAAGTGTCAAGTTCTTTTCCATTCATCTTTGTAAGACCAACTTGACATGATACAAGCATTAGTCAAAGGAATCGCCATATATAAAAAAATCATCCATAAAAATTCCCAGAAATCTTTCTACCATGTCTGAGAAAAAAATTAAGCATGCAACGTTGGAACATTGCTTGAGCGTTGCATAACTCAAATGACATTCGTCGGTATGCAAACGTTCCAAATGGACATGTAAAAGTTGTCTTTTCTTGGTCCTCAGGAGCAATTGGGATTTGATTGTATCCTGAATATCCATTCAGGAAATAATAATATTCATGTCCAGCCTATCTCTCGAGCATCTGATCTATAAAAGGAAGAGGAAAATGATCATTACACGTGATAGCGTTCAGTTTCCGATAATCAATATAAACTCGTATCTTCGTTGAAAGACGAGTCTGTACTAATTCTTTTTTGTCATTCTCTACCAGAGTAAAACCTGCTTTCTTGGGCACAACATGGACTGGACTAACCCATTAGCTATTAGATATGGGACAAATTATCCCATTGTCTAGCAATCCTAGGATTTCAGTATGGACAGCCCTTGCATAATGGGGTTCCGTCGACGCTGTGAATCACATTTTAGTTTGGCCTCTTCTATCAGGTGAATCCTATATTGTACAATAGATGGGCTGATCCCCTTAATATCGGCCATGGTCTAACCAATGACCTCTCTATTTTTCCTTAATACAACAAGAAGATTCTCTTCTTGTTGTTCAGTCAAATGAGAAGCTATGATTATAGGGAAATCTTTCTTTTCACCCAGGTACTGATACTTGAGATGATTAGAAAGAACTTTTAGTTCTGAAGAAGGGGTATGATCTATCAAGGGTTGTTCTTCCTGTAAGGGAAGGAATGGGGTCGCATTTGTCGCCCACTCAACTATTGATTTAACAATCTGGTCAAGATTGAAGTCATCAACTCTAAATCAAATTCATGGTCAGACTCATATTCTAACTCCTCTTCATGTTCACTTGTGAGTTCTTCAATCAAGTTCACCTCAAATGATTGGTCATCCAAGTCTTGAGGTTGCTTCCCTTAGTGGAAAACATTCACCTCCTTTGTCATGTCACCGAAAGTCAGAGACAAACCCATTCCTACAGTTTATGATTGCATTTGCAGTTGGTAGGAAAGGTCATCCTAGAATGACCGGAATTTGAGCTTTTGAGTTTTGTACGGGTTGTGTCTCCAGAATGATGAAATCTATAGAGTAGATGAACTCCCCGACACGTATAAGGACATCTGTAATTTTTCCTTTGGAGATTTTTACAAAACGATCAGCTAATTGTATAGTAACCCGGGTTAGACGGAGGTCGCCCAACCCGAGTTGATGATACATGAAAAAAGGAAGCAAGTTGAAACTTGCTCCTAGATCAAGCAATGCCTGGTTTATTATGGTCTGTCTTATGATGCATGAAATGGTTAGACTCCCGGGGTCTTTGTATTTTATAGGGATGGGCCCGGTTAATAACTCGCTGATGTTGGATGTGAGGAAGACCTTTTTGGGAACATTTTTTTCTTTTCTTGATGCACGTGTCTTTTAAAATTTTGGCATATGATGGAACTTTTCGAATGGCATCAAGAAGGGACACATTTATCTGGACTTGATTAAATATTTTCTTAATCTTTTCCGTTTGAGCATTGGTCTTGTTGGTTACTAGCCTGTTAGAAAATAGCATAATAGGCTTGTGAGTTTACTCAGCTGTTTTATCCTTTTTATTAGACTTGAAAGTGGATGTTTGTGAATTTGAAGATGAAGATGGATCATTCAGAGCTTGTGGTGTAGTTACAGGAGGATTAGACGCTAGATTGTTGAAAAATGGGGGATTAGAAACCTTGTTTTCCTGATCTTAAGATATGAACAATGTTGCATTATTTTGGAATTATATCCTCAGCTTTATTAATAGGGGAGGGGTTCTTTGGTTTAGGCAATGGCTGACTAGGCAATGTTCCTTTTTTGTCTTTTATTAAGTGAGTTAGCCAATTGACCTATTTGAACCTCTAGCCTATTAATAGCTTGATTATGATTGTTCATCATTGAGGCCTGGTTTTTGGACAAGTTTTTTATCATTCTTTCCAAATCTATCATTTTCCTATCTGGATGATTTTGTTGGTGAAGTTGGTAAGTGGACTGAAAAGTTGGTTGATTTTGATGGAAATTGGGTTGATTGGTTTGAGCAGTGTACTGATGTGAAAGTTGTTGTCTTGGCTACTCAGGACCAGACTTACTCCAAGAATTTGGATGATTCATCCCGGATTGTATGTCTTGGAGTAAGAATTGTAATTTTTTCTGGTGTAGGCTGCATTAATACTATCAGGGAATATCTGTTGAGCCTGATAAACTGGACACTCCTCAAATAAGTGGGTCAAGGCATGGCAATAGGCGCAACCGGGCTTGTCATTTGTGTTGGGTTGACCTGGTTTATTGAGTTTGGCTCCCTAACCTCCAGTAGTTCTAATCTCCTCATCAATTGTGTGATTTTAGCCTCAGCGGCTATAGAAGACTCAATAGAGTGCATACCAATTCTGAAAGTTGTAGGGTTAGTCTTTTCAAGATAAGACTACCATTAATGGTTTTCTCAGCTAACACTTCATATAAGTCTCAACCCTGATCCTCATCTTTCTTTAAAATTCTCCTTGACGCATAGTCTCAAGGAGCATTTTGGTCTGGTAATCTAACTCGTCATGGAGAATTTGACACTGCCGCCCCTTCTCTATTTTGTGGTGAGAACACTGGATCCTTTCGAAGTATTTTCAGAACGGTTCATTGGTTTCTTATCTATACTGAATAATGTTCTTCCTGATGAGGGCAGTCTTATGTATGGGGTAGAATTTCTTAAGAAACATCTTAACAAAGTCATCCCATGATAAAATATAACTAACAGGAAAGTTGTATAGCCACTTCTTGGCCATGTCCTTAAGTGCAAAGGGTATAAATCTCAGTCTAACATCATCTTTCCTCATTTGGGGAATTCTCATCATCAAGCATACTTCTTCAAACTCCCAAATGAAGAAGTACGCATCCTCAGATTCTAAGCCATAAAACCTAGGGAGGGTGTTTATTAATTGGAGCTTCAGCTCAAAGTTGTTTCCATTAGTTTCAGGTAATATAATGCAAAAGGGAAGTGAAGAATGAATCGGGTGAAACTTGTCCTAGAGTAAAACATAATTGGCCAAAATTGGATTTATCTTAGGATGTGGTGTGTGTGCAAGTAGAGTATTCCAAACTATTCTTGATGTAACTGGATCCCTATACCACTCTTGCATGCACAACATAAACAACATTCACCCAACAAACAAACAAGAAATAAAAATGACAAACAATTACAAAGAAAAAATAATCACTAAGCCTATCTAAGATTTCTCGACCTAGATGACTCCTAACTAGGCAATTCTCTGGGGAAGGTTGTTATTTGAATCAGATCACTAGCTAATCTATCAGGTAGGGCAAAAATATGGTGGGAGGTATCCGTGCGTAAGCAACAAGCCTTAATTATGCCAAACCACGGAGGCTTAACCTCTTAATCCCCAACTTTAGACACTGATTTGACTGGAGTATGATTCAAAATAAGTTCTGGCCACAATTAATCTCCTATTAAGTTCAGATATCCCTAAAGGCCAACGTCAATTTTTGGATTAAGCTTAGGTTTATGAGTGCTTGGAATATTATTTTTGGGCTAAGGAAGGGTGATAAATTTCTCACCTTATTTATTTGGGTGATACCCATAAAGTCAATTTGTGCAAGTATACAGAATGTGCAAACAAGATTCACTCAAAGCGATTAAATCAAATAAGAGATGAGTCCTATTCTATATATTATGCGCACGTACCTTGCTCTACCACTCTTCAACGTAAAATAGAAAAATTGAAAAGACACATGCCTAGGATGCAAACGTCTAATCAATTTTTAAATTTTCAACAAGCTTTTTATTGTTGATTATTAGCAGGATCCTAGTGATGACATACAAGAAATAATTATTGTAATAAGCTAAATTTTGCAAATCAAGCGACCCTGCAAAAAAAATGTCGGTAGTCAACTCCTTCTTGCCACAGAAACGCGGCAAAAGCCGAGAAAACACGGCAAGTTGGAGAGTACTTGGTCTCTTCTTTCTAAAGCAGAGGCCCAAGACCACTTATATGTTACTGTAATGCTTATTTTTCTGTTTTCAAAACCTGTAACCTGCAATAGAGAAGAAAAATTCGTTTAGTTTCAAAAACTAGCAAAACCATCACCCTCCCTGGTAATGGCGCCAAAAATTTGTTCGAGAGCGGAAGAAGAGCAGGAGTTTAGAGTAAACCGTGCAGGTCCCTATGTTGAAGTACAAGCTATGAATATGTAAGTAGAGTTAATATGCTCCTTCGAACTATCGTATGCAGTAAAAGGTATAACGAGTCGTATCCGTAAGGAGGGTTTACAATGGAAGCTTTCTTAGTTCTTGTTGTTCTTGTTTTTGGAAAGAAAATGAAAGTTCTTTTTTAAGAATTAAAAAAGAAAATAAAGTAAAAAAAAGATGATAAATCATTTTGTGTTAAAAAAAGAAACATGAAAACGAGGAAGGTAGAATGAAACCGGTGAATGGAAATGGTGTTTTGAAAAGTAGAAAAAAAATGGATTTCATTTGAGGGAGAAAGTTTCTTAGAAATTAGAAGAGTTTTTATCAAATAGAAGGAATGTCATGACTAACTAACAACTCTACACTGCTTACTTACTAATCTCTTAGATGAATTGTGCCTCATGTAGATTCATTGGCATATTGTCTATCTTGATTCGTCAAGTCAAAGAGTTGGCCTAATTTGTTGAGGTGTTCCTCTCTTAACTTGGTTAGGTAGTCCCCTTGGATCATAGGCTCCCAATAGATTCACAAGAATGAAACATAAAAATTTAATATTCACAATTTAGGCATGCATAACAAGAATATTAAATTCATTAGATCATCAAAACCATGGTTTAGTTTGCATGAAATAAGAAGCTAGTGCATTAATTTGTTAGCATACTAAGGTGATCACATCATCATGTTCCATCAAGGCTTTTGTTAAGGAAACAAGGTTCTAAATGAGGCACAAATGAATCATATGGAATGAATCACAAAACCTTCATTAAGATAAAAAAACAGCACTCATCTTCATTGGGAATTAAAGAGACTTATTAAGCACAAGCCTAAAAATTATAAATATCCAATGAATCTCATAAGTTAGTATCATCTAAGAATTAGTAGTTAGTAGTTGTTAGAGGTTACTTAGTCACGTTAGAAGGTTAGTTAGCCATGAAAAAGCAAAGCAAAGAAGACATCATGGTAGACTAAGGTGCAAGAAATTAAAGCTTGAAAGTAAAAGAGTAAGAGTAAAAAGACCAAGAAATTAAAGGAGAAAGATCATGAGCTTTGTATTTGATTGTCACTCTCGATTATAGAGATTTCACTCTCACCCTCTCTCTTTTCTAGAATTTAGAAAGGAGAAATTGAAATTACAAGAGAATATTAAAGAAGAACCTAAAAAATCCTAATTCTTCTCCTAAAATTTATGGCTGTCTCCAACTGCTCACAACAGAGGCCCTTGGGGTCTTTATATAGGCACCAGGAGCTCATCGCCTTCAATCGTAGCCGCAAGATAAAACAGTGCATCAATGGTCCAAGTTTTGCAGCGGATCTGCGACCAAAGCCGCGTTTCTGTGGCAAAAACTTGGCCATTATGCCAGCGATCGTGCTGACAGACTTTCTCTGCCTAGGTGTACTGTGGGAACTTCTAGAACTGAAAGAATATTCCCTGATTTGTTGCAGATGTGGGCTTCTTTGGATTGGGCTCTTTTTAATCTCCTTTAAATCCTTTAATTAGCTGGGATTGGGGCCTTCTTCATTAAAGAATGGACCTGAAATTTTGAGAAATAGCCATTAAAAACCTCATTTTTATTGATAATATGCATGAAAATGTGATACAAAATGATACAAAACTGAACACTAATCACAGTTCCCCTGGAGGACTAGTCAACATCTCAGAATCAAAGCAAAATCTCCGAGTAGGCATCCAATCCCAAAAAAAAACCATGACAAAACAAATGAGGCAAGATCCAAATAAGCCTTCTATTTCAAAAATTGCTACTTTCGTTACAAGTTTTCAATTACATCTATCCAGATGTAAACTTTGTAATAGTACCACAAAATTTATCACATGTTAATGTTTGCTTTTGAAAGGGAAAAAACAGATACACTTTCCGCCACCACATCCACGGCAACATCCAAGAGATGACTCCCAAACAAGCAACCCACCACTTCCGCGTATGCGATGGTACTGAGAACTCTCAAGAAAAAGTCAGAACCAAAGATCACATCTCAAACAGCAGTCTGAATCCTGCTAGACAATGATGATATCAATGTCAAGTCTCTTAACTCTGAAGATGAACTCGGAGAGAGACCGACGAGGCAATTCTTCAACAGAGATCCCGGAGAATACCCCCACGCCCCTATCCAAGTTGCTCGCCACCAGGAAAGAGTTTTACGAATAAAGCAATAACATTCAACAGGAGTGTAGATGACCAGATGCATGCCATGATGACAGGATCAGAACCATTATCAAACACGCCCTGCTCAACCTCCATTCCTGATTAAAGCGTGCTATCAGGAAAGAAGGACATCGAGCCCTAGCTCCAGACCGGGCCGATCTAATCGGAGATCAGACAAACAAACTAGACTGAAGCAAGAATCCTGCTTATCATTCCTGATAGCAGGGCCTCATCATAAAAACTGATGTTTCTTAATGAGCCTACTGCAAATGCTGACGTTTTCTGGCAACTGGACTCCTGATCATCAGGAGCGCAACAACCGCCTTCACCATCTCTCTTTCTTTCCTCCACCGAATGAAGAAGAAGGGAAACATCTCGGCCCATTAGAACAATAATTTTTGAAGCAAGAAGTTTTTCAAGAGATAAGCAAATCACTCCTCAAGGATCCACTCTATTTATAGAGGGAGAAGAAGCCAGACCGTCTTTCCTTCAAATTTTCCATCCCTAAAAAATTGGTCCATGTACCGACATTTTTGGCACACCAAATCATCAAGATATCAAGCGCCACTGCCACACGATCTCATCCATCATAACAGAAAGATTCGAAAAGACGCCAGTTTGGAAGCCAACTGTTCCCAGATCAAGCCTAAAGATACACATCAATTACCAATCCAAAAGTTCTACGACCATCCAGATCCTCACTTAAAAGCTCTCACTGACTTCGCTCTTCCAATTCCTTTCTCATGAATCTAGCAATCGCAAGAGTGAGAGCATATGTAGTAACCAGAATCTGACCGCTCCCCAAGATCGCGACACGTGCCCAGACAACGAATTCGACATACCAATTGGCTCATCTTCAACCCCGAGTAGAGAGCCTCGGGTTTCGCCCCTAGCTTGCATTCAGCCCCAAGGAGAGTCACGGGCTTCGCCCCGAGTTCACATTCGACCCCAAGGAGAAAACCTCGAGCTCTTCTTTTTCTCGACATACACAACTATCAGAGCTCTCTGCATCTCCACTAGACACAACTTAGCAGCATGGTTTCTCGAATCATGGAGGTAGTTTTGCTGCCATGATATCCCCACGTTTTAAATACGCGAATCTTACGTCATATACTGTAATTTTAAATAACATTTTTATTGCAGAGGTTATAGTAAAATATTTATGTTCATAAATATTACTACTGATATATTGATTATATTGAGACTGATTAAATACCAGTCTGATTAGTGTCTAAGAAAAGAATTTAAAAGGTGATTCCGTAATTAAGGAACATTCAATTGAACAAAAAAACCTTTCAACTGATTTTCATCGACCTGACCGATTGGATCGGTTGATCTTGATCTTAAATTGAATTGTAAAGAACTAACAGGAACTACATTGGTTAGGAGATTATAACCTCATGGTGCTTTCGGATCAATAAGTTCCATGTTAGGCCAGTTCAAATTTGCACGCATTGTTCAATGAGAAAAATGAATTCTAGCATGTTTTGCTTGAATGCACATTGGGGGGAGGGGTGTGGCGCTGTGCCAAGTACCTACTGATAATACCCATATTCATGTCCACTTCTCAAAATAATAATACGCAATGTGAGGTCAACTTCAATGTGTTTAGTCTATTCATGAAAAACTTCATTATTAATTAGCAATATATATAAGTTACAGTCTCAATACAATGACATAAAAATAGGTATAGTCACACCCATAGCTTGTAAATCACCTAGAGGGGAGATGAATAGGTGATGAGCTAATCTAATGGTCAAATAATGCGGAATTAAAACTTATTTAATGCAAATTAAACTTCTTAAAATAAACACCAAGTATAACACAAGAGTGTAGCCGGATTCCCCGTGAAGGGCTCTGGACTAACTCCTCAAGATTCCTCTAAATAAGAGTTGAGGTGCCGCGTTGGCTCTCTTGGTTGAATACAAGTGTTTGCAAACAATCCCAAGCATATAACAATTAAGCACAAATATATATCAAGCATATAAGGATGAAAGCAATATAAGCATGCAAGATATAAACAAGTAAGAGATAGAGAGAGAGAGCAATCGCAAACACGGGAGATTTATTTTGATGTTCGAGCACACTTGCTCTACGTCCCCGCCTTCAACACTATGAAGGATTTTCACTAAAATCGATCCCACTGGATCACTTGATGCCGCAACACCTACAAGGCTCTTTGGACTCTCTAGTCCCTCTCTTGTTCCCACAAGAACACACTGCAAGCTCACTAGCTCGCTGAGGCCGCACCTCAAACAACGAGTTCATACACGAACTCGAAACACCGCGAGCCCATAAGTCCGCCTCCTCAAAATACAAAGATGAATTTTGGTGATCACAACACTTTGATCACCTAAAATTCTCTCACAACAAAGATCCCTATAGGTAGATATAGCAATGGATAGCTCAAGTGTTTGTGTGAGAAAACTAGGACTGAAATGGTGGAGGAAAACACAAGAAAATAAAACTCTTGATAAACTCTCTTTTTGAATGGAAGTATTTGGCTCAAATACAAGTAGAAAAAACCTCTTAAAAGAGTTAGAAAAACTGGTGCAAAACCACTTGAAAATTCTTGTTAAAAAATAGTCCCAAAAACTCCCATATTTATAGGCTAGAGAAACTAGCCGTTGGGGCAAATTTTCAACCCTGACGGCTGTCGGTCGACCAGCCTGGTCGACCGCCAACGGTTAGATTTCTGACCGTTGGAGCCTCGGTCAACCGGTCCGGTCGACCGCTGCCTGGAACAGAGAGCAGAGCTCTCTGTCGGTCGACCAGCCAGTCGACCGGGGCTTTCTAGAGAGCAGAAGCTCTCTGACGGTCGACCGGGTCGGTCGACCGGCCCTCCAGTAGATCTGGCGTGCACGTTCTGTGCACGTCGGTCGACCGGCAGAAGCCAGGTCAGGTCAGTTTTAGGGATTTAAAAGTTATCTTTTTAGCTTAAATAAAATCACGAAAAATCTACAAAAATAGTTTCAGTATTATACTTTGATAAACAAACACGTTTGAGTAAAATCAAGACATGTTACAAACAATTTGAACTATTTTTATAACTTAAAATTTTTGGCTAAAAACAAAAACTGTATTTTTCCAAAATTGATTTTTCTAAAACTTCTTCAAATACAAAAACAAGATATTTTAAACACTTTGAAAGCATAGAGTGTATGGATATGATCAGTACACATACATGATGAAATATCTATGTTTTTGTCATTTAAGCTCTAAAACGGATTTAGTTAAAACATGTATACTTCGAATTCCAAAAACCAAAACAGTATTTTGTCAAAATGAAAAGTCTTTTTCAAAATGAAAATTCTTATATGAAAACTCATCTAAATCAAGAGTTTGTGTGTGTGTGTAAGATATACTTGAGCAATCCACTAACTATTCTATCCTTTACATTTTAATCTAAAACAAAATCTTATAAAAAGCAAACCTAGACACAAGTCTTGATCTTGAAGTCTTCACTTGAAGTCTTCTCATCTTCTTGACTTGGTCCAAACTCGATCCAAAGAGCTAAACTCCTCTTGAGTACTTGATGTGATCTTGATGCATAGGCTCTTGAATCAAACCGTGCTAGCTCCAAACACTTGACTTTAAATCCTTTATTGAAGCTAAACACTAACTAAGATCTTGATCACAAATCTGAGACTAAATAAACATAAGATCATTAGTACCATAACTACATGAGTTGATCATCATCAAAACTAGAGTGATGGGCCTTTTGGCCAACAATCTCCCCCTTTTTGATGATGACAAAACTCATGGAGTTATATATGCATGGATTAAAGTAGAGCTTCAAAGAAGCTCCCCCTTAACTCATGCATAACAATAAATAAATAAATATGTAATGAAACACATAAATTTGTATGCAAACATAAGGAGATAAACATGCATGAACAAGCATGAAACACATCAAATTCTTATTCTCCTATTTGCAAAACAAAGTAATATGCATAAACATAAAACCTTCTCCCCCTTTATGTATAAAGAAAGGAAAACATGCATATATACTAAAATACTTTTTCCCCTTTTTGTCAATCATCAACAAAGGGGTTAAAGTAAACACAAAACAATGTTCTCCCCTCAAAGAGGTGAACTCAAATTAATCAATAAAGAGATATATGCGATATACATTCATGAAGAGGAAGACGCTAAGTTAGCTTCCCTACATACATGAATTACATGAAGAAGGGATGACAAGCCATAATTCACATAATACATAATATGTAATGCATAAGAGGAGATGTGAAGCTCCCCCTGCACACGTGTACCGCATAAAAAAGAGTTGTCAAGATCCTCAATATAAGATACACTCAACATGAATCTATATGTAGAAGAGATGTTAAGCTTCCCTTGCATATAGGTAATACATATCAAAACATTTTTAATTATTTCTTATTAAAACAAATTTTTGAATTTTCTTAATAAAATAAATTTTGAGATATCTTAGTAAATCAAATTTTAAGATACCAAATGTAAATAATCATTACAAATTTTGAATTTTAATTGTAATTGAAACTTTTATCAATTGAAATCAATGAAATTTGATACAAATTGTAATCTTGATACCAATGAAAGAAAGTATTTTATATTTTGATACCAATATAAATTTTCATGGATACCAATTGAAATAAATAGATCAATAGATATCATATGAAATATATTATACATTTTGATATCAATAAAGAATACCAATAATAAAAACAATACCAATTGAAGATAATGCATAAGCTTATAAAAAATATCAATTGAGAAATCAATTGAAAATTAAGATTTGAATTAAGCTTAGAATAAACATACTTTGTGCTTTAAACATATAAAAATCATGAGAATCAAGCACCAATAAATCATATATATGTATGAAAAGAGAATACCAATAGAAATTGATATTAATTGAAGTGAAGCATACATATATAGAAAACAAAATATGAGTATATATAAAATGAATATCAATTGAGATACCAATTGAAAATAAAAATGTAAATCAAGTATATAACTCATAACTACCACCCTTTATATGCTCAAGATAAAAGATTTTGGCTAAAAACAAAAACTGTATTTTTCTAAAATTGGTTTTTTCAAAACTTCTCCAAATACAAAAATAAGATATTTTAAACACTTTGAAAGCATAGAGTGTATGGATATGATCCACTACACATACATGATAAAATATCTATGTTTTTGTCATTTAAGCTCTAAAAAGGTTTGGGTTAAAAAATGTATACTTCTAATTCCAAAAACCAAAATAGTATTTTGTCAAAATGAAAAGTCTTCTCCAAAATGAAAATTCTTTTATGAAAACTCATCTAAATCAAGAATGTGTGTGTGTGTAAGATATACTTGAGCAATCCACCAAATATTCTATCCTTTACATTTTAATCTAAAATAAAATCTTATAAAAAGCAAACCTAGACACAAGTCTTGATCTTGAAGTCTTCACTTGAAGTCTTCTCATCTTCTTAATTTGGTCCAAACTCGATCCAAAGAGCTAGACTCCTCTTAAGTACTTAATGTGGTCATGATGCATAGGCTCTTGAATCAAACCGTGCTAGCTCCAAAACTTGAATTTAAATCTTTTGTTGAAGCTAAATACCAACTATGATCTTGATCACAAATCTGAGACTAAATAAATACAAGATCATTAGTACCATAACTACATGAGTTGATCATCATCAAAACTAGAGTGATGGGCCTTTAGGCCAACATAGCTTAAAGTGATCAATGGAACCAAATAATCTTACAAGTTGTCAATCTCATGACCCGACATTTTCTCTATAATTGCATCGTGTAACATTCAAAGAATTTTACAGAAATATATACCAACTAGTAATAGACTTCTTAGTTGTGATGGGTTCGCATAGTTAGCATCAACGTAATCACAGAGACTCATAGTAAAGAAGCTATGGAGAGTGAATTCATATGTAATATGCCACTTAAATAGCGCAAAATTTGAAGTACGACACTAATGCACATGAGGATCAACTTAAAATTAGCGAACAATATGCAAGGTACGATTAGATGTTAGGACATGCAGCCATTATATGAAATAACGAATCTATGGTCTCTTGATAGTGTAATTATCTAGTAGAATACCATCAGTAGGAGAGAACTTGACAGTCAACATAAGAGGTGTATTAGTAGGGGTGCAAGCGGATGCAGATATTGTTGGCCTGAAGGCCCATCACTCTAGTTTTGATAATAATTAACTCATATAGTTATAGTACTAATGATCTTATATTTAATTAGTATCAAATATTTGATCAAGATCTTAGTTGGTGTTTAGCTTCAACAAAGGATTTGAAGTCAAAGTTTTAGAGCTAGTACAAGTTGATTCAAGAGCTCACGCATTCAAGATTGCATCAAGTACTTAAGAGGAGTCTAGCTCATTGGATCAAGATTTGGGTCAAGTCAAGAAGGAGAAGAAAACCTTCAAGTGAAGATTTTGAAGAAGACTTGTGTCATGTTTGTAAGTGTAAAGATTTTGTTTTTTCTATAAAATATAAAAGATAGATTAGTTGATGGATTGCTCAAGTTCATATACACTCATACACAAGATTTATATGTGTTTTCATAAAAGAGTTTTTATTTTAGAAAATACCGGTTTGGTTTTTAAGCTTCAAATTATACAAATGTTTTATCAAAATCATTTTTAGAGCTTATTATCAAAAATATATATAGTTCATCATATATGTGTAGTTGATCATATCCATACACACTAAGCTTCAAAAGTGTTTAGAATATCTTGTTTTTGTATTTGAAAATTTTTGAAAAAAACATTTTTGAAAAATACAGGTTTTTGTTTAAGGAAAAACTTCTATATTACAAAATAGTTCAATATGTTTGTAATATGTTTTGATTTTTACAAACATGTTTATAAATCAAAGTATATCAATGAACTTATTTTTATAGAATTTATAAGAATTTATGGGATATTATTGAAGATAAAAGACCAAGTTTTATTCCTTAAAAACCTATGACGTGGCCTTCTGTCGGTCGACTCGACGATCGATCGAGCCAGAAGTCGGTCGACCGGTCCGGTCGACCGATGTGCACAGACGTGCACGGCCTTGTTTGGCTGGGGGGTCAGTCGACCAACCCGATCGACCGCCAGAGAGCTCTGCTCTCTGGATCTGGCCCCGGTCGACCGGGCAGTCGATCGGAAACAGCTTCTGCTCTCTGTATCCAGGCCTCAGTCGATCGGCCAGTCAAACGATGGCACAACAGTTAGAAATCTGATCGTTGGCCGATCGACTGGGCGATCGACCACAGCAGGGAATCCTGTTGAGTTGGCCTCCAATGGCCATATTTTTGGAGCCTATAAATTAGGGTTCCCTTAGACTGTTTTCCATAAGATTTCAAGTGGGTTTTCAAGCTAGTTTTTCCTACCTTTCTAAGTGTTTATCTCCACTTATTTAGAGCCAAATACTTCTATAGCAAAAGGAGAAGTTTTTCAAGAGTGTTTTAAAAAGAGATTTCTTGAGTTTTTCACCACAAATGCTAATCAAGTTTTTCTCACACATACTTAAGCTATCCATTGCTATATCAATCCTATAGAGATCTTTGTTATGAGAGAGTTTTAGGTAATCAAAGTATTGAGATCACCAAAGTGTTCATCTTGTATTTGAGGAGGCGAACTTGCAGGTTCATATTGTTTTAAGTTCTTGTGAGAGCTCGGTGTAGAGATGCGGCCTCGGCAAGCTAGTGTGCTTGCGTGTGTTTGTTCCTGCGGGAACAAGTGAGGGACTAGTGAGTCCAAGAGTTCTAATGTGAACTCCTTATAGGTGTTGCGGCACCGAGTGATCTGGTGGGATCGATTCTAGTGGAAATCCTTCGTAGTGTTGAAGGCGGAGATGTAGAGCAAGGGTGCTCGAACCTCAAAACAAATCTCCCGTATTTGTGATTGCTCTCTATATCTCTCTTGTCTTTTTATCTTGCAGGCTCTTGTTGCTCATATTCATTACGTGCTTGATATACTTGTGCTTATATTAATATATACTTGGGGATTATTTGCTCACACTTGAATCAACCAAGAGAGCCATAGTGGCACCTCAACTCTTATCTAGAGGAATCTTAAGGAGATAGCCCAGAGACCTCAACGGGAATTCGGCTACACTCTTATGTTATACTTGGTGTGTTTAACTTAATAGTTTTTGGTTTGCATAAATAGTTTTAATTCCTCATTAGTTCATCATTAGATTAGTTAGTTACCTATTCTCCCCCCTCTAGGTGATTTCAATTGGTATCAAAGCTTGGTGCTCTTGATTTGGGTCTAACAACTTAGAGTTAAAGATCCTCATTCATAGCTAATCACAATATTTATACACACACATGGATTTCATGTTACCTCCCATTTTTTATATTCTTAGCCTCCAAACTTGGAAGGCTAAGATGTCAATATACCTCAAAGCTCTACGTATTCATGTTTATTTTACCATTATTAAAAAAATTTATTGTTTAAATGGAAAAAACCTTGAGGCTAATATAAAAGCTCTTCATGCTTTAAAAAGTACCCTAAATGATGAATATTTATCTAGGGTTGCTAATTTTAATTCTGCTTTTGTAGTATAAAACACTATAGTCTTCCTTGACGAATAAAAGCAATATTATGTAGGAAGCGACTCGGATGATGGAAGTGATGCTTCCAACTTGTGTTACATGGTCCAAGGGGATAACCCCCTTAAGGTAAACTCTGAATCCGAGCTTGATGAGGATGTTGACATGTCTTATAATGAGCTTGCTTCATTTTGTCAATAACTTCTTAAAAATATGATTTGCTTGAAAAGGATAATAATAAATTGAAAAAGAATAACACTTCTTTGTTAAAAGAAAATGACTCTCTTAAAAATAAATCTGCATGTATTTCAAAAGAAACTGATTTGTTGAAAAAAGTATAATATTTTCTTGTCTTCTAAATTAAATGATATTTGTGAAGGAAATACTTCTTTGAAAAATAAAATAATTTTGATAGAAAAAGAAAAGGAAATTATTTTGGAAGAAAACAACTCATTGAAAAGAAAATTCATTTCAAAAGAAAAGGAAAACATTTCTAAAAAAAAGGTTGTTGATTCTCATACTTGTCATGCTCTTCGTGGAACCATTAATAAAAATGAGATTCAATTTTTGAAAAATAGAATAGATTGTTTAAGCTCAACGTTGAGCAATTGTTCATTTAACCAAACTAAATTAGAAATATTATTTCAAAAGAAACAAGCTCCATATGTACATGCACATCTCCCACGGTACGCATATGCACACTTTGCACATCATGATCACACTCATTCTTATGTGCATACTGGAGTGTACAAATGTACACATTGCGGCTACAAAGACCATTTAGTAAAGTTTTATTTTGATAAGATAAATCATATTAATTTTGCTAATAAAAATGTTTGAGTTCCAAACAATGCTAACCCCCATAGACCCAAAAGAAAATGGGTATCAAAATTCTCACCTCTTATGTTTAATGTAGGTATGGGCTCTCACATGACGTGAGAAGTTTGGTGCTTTGGTGGTGGATGCATAGGCTAGATGGACATACAAAATCGATGCATCGCTATCAAGGAAGTTTGGTGGAAGGAGCACCATGTTTGGAGACTTAGAGTATAGTGCTTGTGGTTTTGGTAACTATCTCTAAACTCTTTTTTATTTACATGCTTTTACATTAATAATTTTTAGTATGTTTTTATGATCATATTTTGTATTTCTGCTTCATGAGGTGAATGCTTATTTAGATGTAATTTTAATTAAAACTTGTGTCTATATTTGTACAAGTAGTGAGCAACATTTGATTCTTATATGTTTGCACTTCATTGCTCATTTGTACTATTACATGTACATATATAACCTAGTTTTGATGATTCCCTCATTTACCCTCGTTTTCATATTCTTATATATGTTTGCTTCATATATATGTAATTTTCATTTAAAACTAATAAATATACATGTATACCTTTGAGTCACTTGCCTTCATGCAAATACTATTATGGACTCTTTTGTGTTTGGATATGTATGCATATTTCTACTTTTGATAAAACATACATTTACCTTGAAGTTTGATTTTTATGAAAATTAAACTTTTATGATTGTCATATTTGTTTGTTTTGAGCCTCATTGACTATTTTTCATGAATATACTAATCACATAACTTTTGTACACTCACATTATTTTTGTTTACTCATAATTTAGTTTCATGAGCATATTTTTTAGCCTTATAGATTTCGAGCGTCAATTTTTCTGTATTGGGTATATTACATGAGATATGTATGATTTGGTTTCATATTTGAAGGAGCTTTAACTAGTTTTTCAAAAATTACTTTAACTAGTTATTTATTCTTCATTTGATAGTGTTTTCAAAATACAATTATTTTCAAATCTTATTTTTGAAAACTTCTACCCTTTAAGGGCGGATAGATGGGCGACCATGCCTTCTGAGTCTTATAGAAAACCTTTTTATCATGTGCATGAATAGGGTGGATAGGTATGAGTTATACACATGTACTTCATGGAATTCTATTTTTGCATACTCATATTTATTTTCTATATATGTATGTCTCAAAATCTCAAATAATATCAATTTTAATTGGTATTTTCTTTTTCATACATGTGTGTGTATGTTTTGATTGTGCTTGATTTACAATATTCATTACATGTTTAAAGCACAAATAATGTTTATGCTAAGCATGAATTAAAATTAAAAAAATTGGTATCTTTATAAGCTTATGCATTGTTTACAATTGGTATTTCAATTGACATTTTATTTGGTATCAAAATTTACTACATATTTCTATTGGTATCAAAAATACAAAATGTTTTACTTTCATTGGTATCTTAAAGTTTTTACTTATTTACAAGTGGTATCTCAAAATTTATTTTATTGCTTTAAGTATTATCAAAACTTGTGTTAAAAATATTTGGATATGTATTGCCTATATGCAAGGGGAGCTTAACATCTCTTCTACATATAGATTCATGTTAAGTGTATCTTATATTGAGGAGCTTGACTTCTCTTCTTTATGTGGTATACGTGTGTAGGGGGAGCTTAACATCTCCACTTATGCATTGTATATTATGCTTTATGTGAGTTAGCATTTTGTCATCCCTTCTTCTATAATGCATGTATGCAGGGGAGCTAACTTATCATCTTCCTCTTCATGAATGTATATAGCATATATATCCTTATCGTTGATTTGTTTTTTACCCCTTTATTGATGATTGCCAAAAGGGGGAGAAAAATTTTGAGTTTATATATATATATATATATATATATATATATATATATATATATATATATATATATATTAGAAATTGAGTTTATGCATGTTCTATATTTTATTTTATACAAAAGGGGAGAAGGATTTTCAAGTTTACACAAAAAGGGAAGAAGGTTTTCGGGGAGAGGAATCTGTTTATGCATATATATTTTGTTTAGTTTTATGCACTTCATTGAATATCTATTTGTTTATTGTTATGCATTAGTTAAGGGGTATAATTGTCCCTTAAAAGTCTGGAAACAGATTGAGTTCTGTTTAAATTTACAAAGTAGCCTTACCGCGAGGCTAGAATCAGCTTCTGCGAAGTTAGGAATAGCAGGTAGCGTCGATCTCCTGATTTGTTTTGATTCTTTCCAAGTAACTGAAAGATCTCTCCAGATCTTCTTACTTGTTTTAGAAGAGTCAAGAGATTATGGTAATCAACTGCCAAATTTGATCTCAGATTTGATCTCGATTAGATTTGATCTTGAATAAATTTGATCTCATCTAGAGATTTAATTGGTCAAAAGTGATCATAACAGACCTGCAGCGGAGGTGGCGCGTCAAACTCACAGTTGAGCTGGAAGGAGCATCTGGCGAAGTCAGAAGAAAGCTCTTCAGCGGAGCTGGATAAACATATGTGGCAAAGCTACTGACCATCCTTCTGCGCGGTTGCGTGTGGCTTCAAGCGAAGCTAACTCTCTGCGGAGTTAACTGAGCACTTCAGGCGAAGCTGTAAGTTAGCTCCCTGATAGAGCTTTAAACGGCTTCAAGGCGAAGTTGGACAAACTTAGCCTCTTAGGTGAGGCTATCCCCTCGGGCTCATGTGATGCTAAGTGTTAAGCTAACCTAGCATTTTAGACCTGCTTAGGTCTCTTCAAAGACAATCTGGGCTCACTATCTCCTTCACAGGATCAGTAGAGTCTAAGTCGCTGATTTGTCCCTCGGAGATGGGTAAAACTGGTCGTTAGCTTGTCTACCACTTGTCTTTTATAAATGTCAACAAGTTAGACATTGTTTAGGCCAGTCAGGAATCTTGTCTTTTATAGAGTGTCAACAAGACCCCCTTCAAAGTTTTTAAAAGTCTGCAATGGAATGGTTCAGACTTCGAAATACTTTAAATTGCTTTGATTAATGGCATGTGAAATACGAATGTTGCCATAGTGGTTGAGTTCAGCTTCGCTTACAATCCTGCTTCCGGATTGGAATAAGTTCGCTGAGGAATCGTGTAGATTCGCGATTCTGGGTAGCTTCGTGTCTGGGTAGCTTCGCGTTCAAGCCTCCCGAAGTAGTTTCGCTTCAAATTGGTCTTGGAACATCGTTCCTTTCCCGAGGCAACTGCCTTTCGGCTAGTTACGAGAAGGATTGCTCCTTTTTCGAGGTTAGAATAACCTCTCTTGCATTAACGAGGGAGACCATTGCTTCTGCGTGCATTTCCAAGGGAGACTATTCCCTTTTCAAGGCACAGTACTTGAATGCCTTAAATTCGCTCGTGCTTCCAAGCCTGAAGTAATGGCGGTGCGATCAGGCCATGAGGCCTATAAATAGGACACATGAAGTCCTCTTCAAGGAAACAGTCCATTCATGACATCTCCTAGTTGTTCAGAGAGGATACTCAGATATTTGAAATAGTGGGGGTGCCCACTCTGGTCATTAACCGGTCAAGAACTGGTGAGTCTCGGTCATCCAAAGACTTTACCAATGGACTAGCGACTTTAGGGAGTTTATCTCCCTTAATTTAGCTTTATCTGCTGCCTCAGGGATTGATTTTCCTTATTCTTCATTTTGTATCTGACTGATTTGCAGAGCAGGACTTCAGCCCTTTTTCCAGCTTCTCGGTGAAGCTATCATTCTCGCTTGATTAGAAATAGACTTTCCCATACAGGGTTCCTGTTTTAATCTATTGAATCTGCCTATTAAATCCACCACGTAGGCCAGTCTTGCCATATAGGTGGGGCTAGGACTTAGCTCTTTTTGACGCTCCTTCAGTATAACTGCCTTAGGCGGCGCTAAGACTTGGCTTATGCTGAGCTAGCCCATCATCACTATGCAAGCGAGGTTATCCTCTGCTTAATTGAAATCCATCCTTAAAGCGCAACTGGATCGGATATAAATTGCTTCGCCTAAAGAATTTTACTTAGCACTTCGTCTTCGCAGCTTTCTCTTTGATTTAACGCTAACCTGTTTCCTGTTTGCGTTGCAGTGAATTGTGCCCGCCAGTCTTTTGTCTTGATGAAAGAGACTAGAAAATTGTCTCTTGATCTCTGAGTTGAAGATCTGACCATAAGCAGGAGGAACAAACTGGAGCAGCTGATGTGTGTTCTAAGAAGAGGTTGGCAGTGCTTATCCAGGATGATCCACTCCGAGAAGGGGCTGGTAGTCGCTTATCCGTTATGATCCACTTCAGGAAAGCGGACGTCACCTGTAAGGTCTCGGATCCTTCCTTTGCCAATTTTCATCAATGCAGATCTGGCTTTCTGGTGGCAACCGGTCCTTTACCAATTTTCATCAAAGAAGATCCGGCTTCTTGATGGCAAAATCTGCCATTAGGCGAAGGATTACGGCCTTGTGCAGGAGAAAGGCCTTTCGTGCCCAGTTAGTTTGGCTTGGAAGTAGATAGGACCACTGTATGCCTTTGGAGCAATGATTCAGTTGTACGAAACACAATCTTGATGTAGTAGTATCAATGTATCTTCCCTTTTGAATCAATAAAAGTTTATTTTCTGCTTATCTGTTTTGTTTCTCTCCTTTTTGATTTGAGAACACCTGATGTGGACCAACTTAGGCAAGTCTTTTCCCTAGGAGGAAATGAGAACTCTTAGCCGAGCTAAACTTCCAGCGAAGTTAAAGACATTTTCAAATAGTCAGGAGCCAGTTTTGGTGAAGCTAGCACGGAATTTCCGCGAAGTTAGAGATGTGCTTTTAGTGGAGCTAAGGCACGTTTCTCAGTGAAGTTATTCAAGCATCGCGCTAAGTCAACACTGGACTCACGACGGAGTTAGCCCTTAGCGGGGCTGAAGCAATGCTTCTTAGGGAGGTGCTTTAGGCGCCATTTCAAATTAATTTGAAACAACTACATGCGCTCCTTTCGAGGAGGCGACATTTAGGTAATCATCAGCCTATAAAAGCCTGATCGGGCTGAAAGAGAAGGCACCAGTTCTCTTTGAATTTTCAGAGAACTGCAAATCTCTTCTTCTGCTTTCTTCTTCGTTTGATAATTCAAGAACTTCTTCAGTTCTCCGATGGCTCCCAAAAGACGAGCAGGAAAAGAGGTAGCAACCTCTACGATGGAGGGTCCTTCTCCTCCTCCAGTCATCGAACGACCTATCGCGGGTAGGGATCTTTCCCTTTTGTTCAGAGGTTTTCATCTCCTTTTGAAGCCAATTTCCGTCTATCTTCCGATGAATCCAGGGCGATCAATCATGATCCCGTGATCTTAGGGAGTTCAACTCCCTGAAGTTTCCCTCTTGATTTTTTTTTTTTGATTGGGAATTTTAAGAGCCGAAGGGTCTCTTCTTCAAGCTTCCAAGTGAAGCTATCCCTTAGGCAGTTCACATCTCGTTGGATGATAGGATGCAAAGTTAGCCTTAGAAGCGCGGTTGGAAAAGGACTTTAATGCCCTCGAAATAATTTTTGAGCATCAGTATTCTTCTGGCGAAGTTGGCTCTTGAGGCTCCCTCGGGTTGAGGCCAAGCTTTCGAAGCTAATACCTAGATACTTTTCTGCATCCTGCCTTCACGTGGAGTGCGGAGTTAAGCTGCTGCTGCGAAGCTAAGCTTCGGGGCGAAGCTATTATTAGGCCAACTTCGCTCGGAGAGAGAAGCTATGCCTTAACAAAAAATTATATTCTTGTTTTATCTTTCCTTCAGCCGATGAACTAATCATAGTTTCCTCTTGTTATTTTATAGTGCACTATACTCCTGATCCTCTGAACAGTCTCTTAGGAACAGCCAGGGGGCTGGATGGCAATGTTAGCCTGCAGTTTCAAGGGCAGGCTTCACTATTCAGCGAGCAGAGCGCTCCTGGTGGGGATGCACATATTATGCTAGAGATCAGCGTACCATGAGGAGCATCTTAACTACTGCTCCCCTTGAAGATTCCGACCGAAGAATCTATCGGGAGCCCGGCTTCATGTTTGGAGATACAGCGCCATACAACGATCACAGCTGCTAGCCGGAGAGGGGCAGTGGATTTTCAAATTGAATGGTGAGAAGTACTATCTCCCATCTAGCAAGCGGCATTTTCCCTTATCCTTCTTTCAATGTGTGATGAGGGCTCGGAAGATGCAGTGGCAAGTGACTCAGACTACTGATTCCGTTCACGTGGGGAAGTTGATAATTCCGTCCCCCAGTTACACAAGGATGGTTTCTCCTCGCTGCATATTGGGTTTACACCCTGGAAACGTACTTCTAGACATCCCAGTGGGAGAAAATCTCGCGGTGGCTCAGACTTTTGAAAATCAGCTCCTTAAGGTTCATGGCAATTATTCAGCCACTGATTTCAGGACCCCGGGGTGGATTCATCCCCCCAAAGTGTGGTGGAGGGACTTGACTCTATATATCCTTGCCTATTTTGAGGAGGATCTGGAAAGGCTGAAACTCTACGAGGCCGTTAGGGCGACCTGTTATGGCATTCAGATAAGCATAGCGAACTTCTATGTCATCTTTGAGTTATACTGCCCGGCTACAGGGACCTTCTTTACCCCTGTTGGCGAATTGGACATGGCTTTGCACGAGATGTGGGAAGTCTCTACTCTGCCTTTGGGGTCTCTCCCATATGAACAATATTTCGCGTGCGAGGCGGAATTGGCACTTCTGAAGAAGCAGGAGCCCGTCTTATTTGAGACTTACTGGGAGTTAATGTTTCACCTTTACATTTGTTCCAGCATGCATGGGAGCCATAAGGGAGCTTCATGCAGTTTGAAGAGCTGAGAAAATTATTTGTTCCCCGACCTGAAAGGTACTCCTGAAGCAGCTCATTATGGAGTTGCAGATGAAGACATCTTTTACCGGATGCAAGAGTACTCTCAAGGGATTTGATTCTGGAAGAAGATGATGGACCCTATGAGAAAGGTGATATTCTTCGGAGTTTCCACCACCAGGCTCGTTGGCCGACGTCCCGGAATGCACTTCTGGCTGGCTTTTTAACGGTTTGGTTAAAGAGATGTGTGGTGCCATCTTCGTCTGACGATGTCATTCATCCGACTGTCTTATTTCCTACTGTTTGTCTAGTCCATGATTGTTCTCTTGGACTTCTTCCAGCCATGGTATGCTGTATTCAAAGAGGCCTTCATGTATTGACGGAGGCTTTCTGTAGGCCACCAATAACGAAGTAAGGAAAGGGAACTATCTTGCCTCGCGACGGATCAAACCTTAGAATTGGTTTGCCATATACTTATTTGATGGCATGGTTCGCCCTTCACTACCCCTCCATTATCCAAGCCAGAAAGGAGCCCCCAGAAGGTATTCACATGGCGCTTCTCCGTCGATTCGAGGGGTGTTCATGGTCAAAGACTTATGTGGCTGCGGTCCGTAAACTGTTGTGCCGTCATGACGTCTATAGTTTTTTCCGATACTTTTCCTACATTCGCAGTGCAGGCTATGGTGAAGAATTCAAGGATGTAGGGGAAGGACAGACGTCATTGAGTTGGGGAGTCTTCAAATGGCTGGTTAGCATCTGGTCATCCCACTTGTTGTATAAAAGCGGGGACACCTGTTACCTGGAGCCCTATGTTCCGAGTCGGTTTGCCCGTCAGTTTAGGTATGACCAACTGTATGTAGGAAATCCAAACAACAGTCTGGCCTTTTTGGGGATCCTCATCGATGGAGCCGTGCCTAGCGGGTCTTCAATGCTGGTTGTACTGAGGCGCAACTATGTATGCCGCTAAGGACTCCTAACCTTCTGACGACCCTGGCATTCTGCCAGTGATATAGAACCTCAAACTCCACACCCACTAAATTTTCTATTAATTCGGTGTGAAATTGATCTCTCAGCGGCTGAAGCGAAAGGTCACTGAGAAGAGCGAGGGTAAGAAGGTCCGCGTTCCAGGCATCGGGGAATTCATTGTTGTTGATGATAGCGAAGCCTCGGATGCAGGAAGTCCTCACTTTGAAGCGGATACAAGTGCTGACGCTCCAGCAGCTGCTTCTGGTGGGATAGGTACAGCCCTCATGGAACATGTTGACATGGAAGAAGTAGAGGAAGAAGATCCTGATGTCCACTTCAAGCGAAAGCGTGAAGGTGGATCACGTAGGAAGAGGGCAGTGAAGAAGCCTCGTCGCTACGCTCCTACGGTTATTGCAGAGGGCGAATCATCTCCAGTGTCTGCTCCTCTTGCTCCATTAGTCCTTAAGCTGTCAACTCGTAGGAAGACTGCTGGTAAAGCTGCTCCGGACCTGGGTATGATCAACTTCGTTCTTATAATACACTCTTATGTATTCCAGACAGCTCATTGTTTACTTTATGATTCAGAAACTGAGGTGGTAAAAGACCCGAGAGCTGAGGTTGCCGGAGAACAGGGGAGCATTATGATCCCCTGTTCACTTATAGAGAAGGCGATGAGGCTGGCTATTTCGCCGTCACGAAAAAGTCTAGAGGTGATGCCGCCGATGTAGGTCCTTCGGGTGCTGGGACTTCAAAAGGAAGTCCTGTAGCTTCTAGCTCTTTTAGGTGGACCACCGAGGGTTCGGCAAGTGAAGGTGGGCCGGCCGTCTGTGTTGACTCTGCCAAACACTTTCCTATGGATCTTGAGGGGACTGATGCCATTGTCGAAGGACTTCAGAGAGAGACTGCGGCCAAGGCAGTAGAGATGATACCATCTTTTGGTAGCATTCTGCTCTTCCGTGAGTAATTTTCTTCTGATATTCATTACGCCTTGCTTAAACAAAATCTTGCTACAGGTGTTCCACCTCTTGGTGCATCGACTTCGAGGGAGCAAACCAATCTTCGTGAGGGGACCGGGGGTGAAGCAAGTACTTCGACCGCGGAAAATGCTGCTGAGTTGGAGGCCTTGTATCACGGTCTGCCCTCCTATCAACCTGAGCCGACAAGTGAAAGGGGATTGAGGGAACAGTAGTTACGGAACCATCCTCGCTTCCAACTATATCGGTAAGTGGGGTGCCATTGGTTTTGCCGGTGCCGCCTATTTTGCCAAGCGTGGAGCTGAAGGTGATTATCAGTCCTATTTCTCCAACATTGGTGGTTGAGCCAGCTCTCTCAGAAATAGTCACTAGTCCTACTTCAGTTGTGGCTGGTGTACTGATTTCAATGAGGACTCCTCCGAGATCACCGATGACCCCTCGTGTTGCTATAGCCAGTGCTTCTATTATTTCCTCCATAGTTACACCAGTGAAGCCAATGGAAACTATGTCTTCAGGGGCTGCTCGTTTGCCGGAAGGAATTGAGGCCGAGAATGAATTCCTGGCTGAGTTAGTCGATTGCCTTTATAAAGGCTTGAAGCGATCCATTGCTTTGGTCTTAAAGGGCTCGACTACCTCATTTTCTGCCTTAAAGGTGGTCATCTCCCGTAGCATTGACAGTATCCGAGACTTTAGAGGGATGACCAGGCTGCCAGATTGGAGCTTCTGGTGGACAGACTCGAGAGGGATATGGACGAATGGCGCCATCTTAACCATCAGATCTGAAGTCTTCAGTTAACGAATAGCTTGCGCACCTTACTGCTCAAATGCATGAAGCTCATCTCGCCGCTCAAGAAGCTGCTAAGGCAATTTCTTCTGATTTAAAATCTTTAGAGACAAGGAAAGTAAAGCTCGGGGATGCCATAGACGCTTCTAGAAGTACTCTTCTTGACGCTGAGGATAAAATTGAAAGGCCAAGGAAATGATCAGGAAGACTAATCTCCTTTTGTCCAAGGTTGAACTAGTGCGTCTTGAAGAGACTACTCAGCTTGACCAGCTTAAGGCCCAGAATGACGAAGTCTTGCGGCAGGAGCTAGCACAGAGGGCAACCTTGGTTAAAATTGAAGCTCGCTTGGCCCAGGCAGCGAGCTTTAATGAGGCTGAGTAGAGGTCGCAGGTGCTTATCAGGGCTGCTGAAGAGAGGAAGACTAGGCTGGCCACTCTTGAAGAACGGATCAAGTCCTATGAAGCGCCGTCATAGCTTGTAATCTGTGCATTCATGTATCCCTCTTTTGGAATCAATAAAAAGTGATTATTTGACTCCCCTGTTGCATTTCCACTTGTTTATCTTCTAAATTCTTACTTTCAAGTTGTATTGCAGCTCTTAAAAGAAAATGGGATAATGATAATCTAATCAGCAGTGATAAGCTGAGTTAGTCACACATTTGAGAAAATAGTCTTTACTGGACTAAAAGATGATAATTGATTATCTGCCGATTCAGAGGTCGCAATGACGTAACCGATTAAGATGCCACCAAGCTCAAAATTTTGTCATATGATGACAAAGAAATAGTCCTTGCC
The DNA here is from genome assembly GCA_038442645.1 of Agave tequilana. Classification (NCBI taxonomy): domain Eukaryota; kingdom Viridiplantae; phylum Streptophyta; class Magnoliopsida; order Asparagales; family Asparagaceae; genus Agave; species Agave tequilana. The sequence continues at coordinate 191,341 of JAVJIF010033656.1, forward strand.
AGACTGAAAGATGAGACGTGGCTATCTGCCGGTTCAGAGATCGTAATGACATAACGATTGAGAAGCCACCAAGCTCAAAATTGTCATATAATGACAAAAAAAATAGTCCTTGTCGGACTGAAAGATAAGACTTGACTATCTGCCAGTTCAAAGGTCGCGATGACATAACCGATTGAGAAGCCACCAAGCTCAAAATTTTGTCATATGATGACAAAGAAATAGTCCTTGCCGGACTGAAAGATGAGACTGGTTATCTGCCAGTTCAGAGATCGCAATGATATAACCGATTGAGAAGACACCAAGCTCAAAATTGTCATATGATGACAAAGAAATGGTCTTTGCCGGACTGAAAGATGAAACTTACTATCTGTCGGTTCAGAGGTCGTGATGACATAACCGATTGAGAAGCCACCAAGCTTAAAATTTTGTCATATGATGACAAAGAAATAGTCCTTGCCGGACTGAAAGATGAGACTTGGCTATTTACTGGTTCAAAGATCGCGATGACATAACGATTGAGAAGCTACCAAGCTCAAAATTTGGATGAGACTTGAAAGAAATTGTCAAAGGTATATTGTTAACGTGACAATAAGAAAAGTCCACTAAAGACTGAGTGGGACTCAGAAACTTGCTGGGGAGCTAGAAATGAATCCCATAAAAGATCATATGTCAGAGGTGTAATGTTAACGTGAAAAAAAGAACTTTGTAGGAATTTGGAAAGCAATTTGTCAGAGGTGTAATGTTAACTTGACAAAAAGATATGCATGCCAGGGGTGTAGTGTTAAACTTAGCATGGAAAGGTCTCGTTTTCACTGAGAAAATCGAGGAGATCACTGTCATAGGTTTAATGTTAACTTAACAGTGAAATAGATGCCAGAGGTGTAGTGTTAAACTTAGCATGAAAAGGTCTCGTTTTCACTAAGAAAATCGAGGAGATCATTATCATAGGTTTAATGTTAACTTAACAACGAAATAGATGCCAGAGGTATAGTGTTAAACTTAGCATGAAAAGGTCTAGGAGATCAATGTCATAGGTTTAATATTAACTTAACAGCGAAATGGATGGAAAGATCTCGTTTTCACTGAGAAAATCGAGGAGATCACTATCATAAGTTTAATGTTAACTTCACAGCGAAATGGATGAAAAGATCTCATTTTTACTGAGAAAATCGAGGAGATCACTGTCATAGGTTTAATGTTAACTTAATAGCGAAATAGATCGAAAGATCTCGTTTTTACTGAGAAAATCGAGGAGATCACTGTCATAGGTTTAATGTTAACTTAACAGCGAAAATGGATGGAAAGATCTCATTTTCATTGAGAAAATTGAGGAGATCACTGTCATAGGTTTAATGTTAACTTAACAGCGAAATGGATGGAAAGATCTCGTTTTCACTCAGAAATTAAGGAGATCACTGTCATAGATTTAATGTTAACTTAACAGCGAAATGAATGCCAGAGGTGTTTGAATATAGCAGTAACTCGAGTGGATCTATCATTCTTTATATGTGGTCTTAACATTTCATGGATGAGAATTGGTAAGTGATTTTGGAGAGGGAATCAAATGGGAACAGGTCCCTTAGGATTTTTAGCAAATCCTCAGCTGTCAACGGGTTTGAAAAGCCTTTACCAACTACCGTTTGAGTCGGGCTAGCCATGCTATTCCCCTCAGCATGATGAGTTGTCGAGGACTTATGTTGGGCTTAAAGGCCAACATTTTCCTCTATCCTTAACCGTTAAAGGTGTTAGATCATTTGGTTACTGTATTCGTAACCTTGATTCTTCTTTGAGACAACCAGTATATGATCGACTCTATACTGGTTTAGGGTCGTATGATCTCATTAGGAGGAAGAGAGGGGTGCTCCTTCTGCATATCTTAGATTTGAAGGTCTTGATCAGAGGTGTAATGTTAACTTGATCATGAGAAGGATCCTTATTAAGGATAATACTTTTTAAGAACTTGTTATTGATTGGCATCATGAGTAAATCACCATCTGAAGTCAAAGGCAATATGCTCCGTTTGAATAGACTATTTCTATTACATACGGTCCCTCCCATTTGGGCTAAAATTTGCCTTTAATTTTGTGCGTCATGATCATTGATCATCTGACGGCTAAATCAAATCTCCTTTCTGAAAGACTCTTAGTTTGACTTTCTATTGAAGGCTTTTGAGATCCGAGCTTGATACAACTTAATGTGCCGCTGAGCTTGTAACCGCTTCTCATCTAGGGCTTCGAGCTCTTAAAGACGCAACCGATCATTGTCTTCTGATGTTATCTTAGTGATCAGAACGACTCGTAATGATGGCATCTGAATTTCTAACGGTATGACTGTTTCACACCCTTATACCAGAGAAAAGGCGTATTGCCTGTCGGGATACGAAACCGTGGTTCGGTAGGCCCAAAGACATTCACTAAGCTTCTCGTTCCAATCTCGCTTATTCGAGGAGATGAACTTTTTGAGTAACTTAATGATTGTCTTGTTGAATGCTTCCGCCAAGCCATTAGCGGCGGGATTATAAGCAGTTGAAGCCACATTCTGAATTCGGTATTTATTACAGAACCGATAGAATACTTGGCTTGCAAATTGGGAACCGTTATCATGGATGATCCGCCTAGGGATACCAAATCGATGGATGACATGGTGTTTGATGAAATTAATCACGTTGAAAGTTTTGAGTTCAACCAGTAGTAGAGCTTCTGCCCACTTGAAAAGTAATCGGTTATTGCTAAGATAAACAGTGGCCTTTTGTTGAAGAGGGCTGATTGGCCCTACGACATCGATTCCCCATGCTTCAAATGGCCATGAAGCAACAGTTGGGTGGAGCAACTCCGGACGTTGGTGTATGAGGTCCGCATGAATTTGGCATGCTTTACACCTTCGCGCATACTGGATGGCGTCGGCTATCATAGTTGGCCAATAATACCAAGCCTGTGCAATCAATCTTTAAGTTTTGGACCTGGCTGATTAGCTCTGCATGTGCCGTCGTGTGCTTCTTTAAGCACTTCCTGTGCCTCTGAATTAGAAAGACAACGGAGGAGGATACCGTCGTATGAAGGACGGTAAAGTGCCTTCAGAGTTGGATCATAGTAAAAATGGAGAGACCTTCGTCTGATAGATGACGCTTTTTTAGGATTGTCTGGCAGTGGACCATATAGAGCATAGTCGAAGAAAGAAAATCACTAATTTCTCAGCTCAAGATCTGTTGAGATATTATAGACCTCTCTGGTTCTTAACATATGTTTAGAGCAGACAAGGTGTCGATCTGCCACTGTAAGGTGATACTCGGTGTCGACTGGTAAGGCTAGCGTTGTTGCTAATGCAGCAAGAGCATTGGTCTTAGTATTCTGAGATTGAGATACGTGCCCGATGTACAAGCCATCAAACAGATTAGCCATTTTGATGACTGCGTGATAATAAGGTACCAATTTCTCGTGACGGACCTCATATTCTCCTTTAACCTGATTGATAATCAGTTTTTGAATCACCGTAAGCTTCAAGGTAGTGTACCCCCATTTCGTGGACGAGCTGAAGACCAATAAGTAGATCATTGTATTCTGCCACATTGTTGGAGCATGATTCCGTCAGAGAAAATGCTTTAGGAAGGACATGATTTTCTGGAGAGATAACACAACCCCCACGCCGGCAATGATCCTGCCTTTAGGCCTATTCGTGATGCTCCATCGAAGAACACCTGCCAACTTCATCCTCTGAGTTACATTGGATTCGAAGACTTCATCTAGAATATCTTCATGAAGTTTTGAGTTTTTCGGAATTGGACGAGCAGCCAAGAACTCTGCAAGGGCCTGGCCTTTAACCGCCTTTTGAGGGATAAAGAGCATGTTGTATTGAGACAAAAGAAGTACCCACTTAGCTAATCTAAATTCAGTGATCCTGGCTTCATCATGAGAAGACGTAAAGGGTTCACTCTGAAAATGACATGTATGATTGGCCGACCAAATAATGTCGTGTCTTATGAACGGCAAAGACAAGAGCTAAGTATTCCTTCTCAATAGGATTTATAGAGAGATTCCATCCCTTTCAGAGTCTTGCTCAGATAATAAATAGCCTGTTCGTGACCACTGTCATCTTTTTGAGCACAGGGCACCAAGAGAATGGTCCATAACTTTCACATAAAGCAGGAATGGTTTCCCTGATGTGGGAGCTACTAAGACTGGAGGTTTTGTGTGAGATATTTCTTGATACCCTCGTAAGCTTCCTAACAAGCTTAATCTCATATAAAGGAAACACCCTTTTTCATGTACCAAGACTTCGCCAAGGCCCGGACTATAATCCGGATCTGGATAACTAGAGGCTGTGGCATGCGACGCTCGTCCGCCCCTACGCAGCTCTCGTCCCCGTCCGATCATATTAACGGATGCAGAGGACAATCTTGTGATACGCTCCTTTTGCGATGTTTTACCGAAGCTTGCACCAACAATCGATCAAAAACTGATTGTTGGCCTGGAGGATTGGCGGGGATTGGTCCTAGCCGGCAATGGACTGAGTGGACTGTCACCGACTGACATCCCACTTGTTGACAACAGGAGGGAGAGTTTGAAAAGATTCCGACTTCCGTTTGCTTGTCAAGAATTCCCGCAAGTCAGATCCAATTGGGCCTAAACGATCCAGCGCAGAGGCTCTATTAGATTGCACATAGAATGATGCCCTATTCTTTTCATCACTGTAGAGGTAATTAGCACTAAAGTGCTTTAGCTCTAACTTCGTGGCTAAGAACCTTCGTAATGTCCTTGAGCGTTGAAGCTGCATAAGCACCGTTGTCAACACTTAGGGACGATCCCTAGCTCCGCTACAAAGGGCGAGCTTAGCGCTTGATGAACTGGGGAGCGAAGCATGCTGTGGTGCTTTATATCCGCTATGTTGCTGCGAAGGTAATTAGCCCTAGATAGTGCTTTGGCTCTAAATTTGTGGCTAAAAGCTTTGAAAATATCCTTAGGCGCTGAAGCTACATAAGCACCGCTATCAACACTTAGGGTAATCCTTTAGCTTCGCTGTGAAGAGCGAGCTTAGTACTTGAAGAACTGGGGACGAAGCACACTGTGGTGCTTTAGTTCCAGCTTCGCGGCTGCAAACTTCATGCGTACCCTGAGGTACTATGCTTGGCACACCATCAGTAGCTTCGCTCATAAGAATGAGGCTGGCGCGAGGAGTTACTGCTCCTAAATTAGGCGAAGGCATGGTCGCCGTCGTAACTTCGCGCGCTGACAATCTCGACGAAGCAGGCAGACATCTTGTCTTTTTCTTCGCGAGAGAGACGAACTTGTGGCGTAGCTATGCCTGAGGCTTCATACAGAGCCTTCTGCTTTGGCCTCCACATCTACTTTGAAAAAGGAGACTTAGGTTCGCAGGGAACCACACGCGAGGCTGGGAGGAGTTGAAAGGATTCTGCTTCCGATTTCTGCTCCGAAACCTTTAACCATCGAGACCTTTCTATACTTTCATGCATGAAGTATTAGACCACCCCCAGAGAGGAGTTCTTCGAATTTTCCTTGGTCGAAGTGGACGACTAGGTTTTTGAAGGTAATAGGCTCAAATTCTGACCTCTTGCATTGCGTGCCTGCTTCCTTGTTGCGCCAGAGGATCGTTGATCAGTCACATATTTTGCATATACATTGTCACCTTACCATACTTTTTAGTTAATAAATCCTATTAATAAGTCTTCTTCTTCTTTATTTATGTAGGCCCATTTGCTAAAAGAAAGGAAAGAGAACAAGCCCAAAAGCCCACCAAATTCTGATTTAATTCAGAATAAATTCAAAATCAAGGAATCAGGGCAAAATCTTGGCATATCAGAGAGGTTGAAAACTGGTTGAAAAGAATCCTCCCAAATCAACGGTTGAAGCCAACAATCAAAGGCTGTTTCGTCAAATCCTAGAGCAGAAACGAGAAAATCAGAAGAAGATACAGGAGAATCACCAAACCAGGAGAGCCATCCAACTGGGTGTGGCCAACTGGCCACACCAGGGGCCGCGAAAACGCAGCCTAGCCGCGTTTCTACGGGTTTGTTGTGTGCCAGTTGGGGGAGCGTTTGCTCCCCAATCTTCCCGGGATCTCCCCTCTCTGATTTTTCCCTATAAATACCAGTTTTAACAGGGCAAAAAGGATCGAAGACTAGGATTAGAATTTTCATTTATTCTTTAAGGATTTAATCTCTTTGTTAGATAGTATAGGAGTTGTATTTTTGTTTTAGGATTTGTAGTTCAGTACAAACACCAGAGAGAAGAGTGGAATTGAGTGTGTACTTGTCTTTGAAGTGACAATCAAAGGAGCTTCTACTTGCTTGATCAACTCAACTCGAATTCGGTATGTTCAAGTTTACTTTTCATAATGAGTAGCTAATTCGTCTTCTAGGCTCACTAATGGATCTCTTCTATCTCCTCTCTCTTGACTGATTTTCATAAAAGTAACACATTTTGAATCATAAAGTACCTTAGTTAAAACTTCATTCTTGAAAGCACATGAGGATTTCTTTATTTTAAACTTGGACTTTTAAAGCACAAATCTCTTTGAACTGTTTTTATTCCATACTTGCTTCTTCGCGCTTGATGGTTTAATATTCACTTCTTAATGATTTGTAATGGAAGGGCTTAAGATTTAAATGAAATGATCTTATTTATTTTGCTTGGACATTAAAAGAACTAAAGGTTATTGGTTTATGATAAAGTGATGTAACCCAAATTTCCTTGAGATAAGTACATAGTTGAGTTAAAATTAGTGAGCCCAGATCTTCTCCTTCTTATATTATAATCAACCAAATAATTTTCAAGCTTTTTAAATCACCTTTTTCAAATCCTTCTTCGAAGTTGCAATTTCTCTTTTAATCATCTCCTTCTTTCCATTCTTTTTTTCAATTAAAAAACGAGCATAATTTTTTGCTATTAAACGAAACACCGAAAAGCTTTCATCACATTCCTCCTCGTGGACACGACCCGTTAGCCACAAGCTACATGGTAAACTCTTTGATTGTTCTTTGATTTTAGCAATCAATCGTGGTAGGCTCGCAGGGAGCCTTATCCGTCTTCACAGAGACTTGCTTTGAAGATTTAACCAAAGGGGCTCTGGCTACACCAGCTTCCTTAAATTCAGAAGTAGACCCGAAGGTCTGTTCGTCGCATTGCGACACTTGATTCTCAACAGTGGAGAATTCAGACCCCAACGGAGTCGCCATCCCGTTTTCCATTGATTTTGCAAAAGGGGAAAACTTACAAAGGGGTCGAGGAACTAAATTATAAGTAATTCTTTGAAGTAAAAGGATTTACAAGTAGATCTCCTCTGAGATTCTGGAGAAGTGTGCCGATAGGAGTCTGGTCAGCGCGCAACCACTTTGTCCCTTTAATGATGCGATCGATCAGACAATCAGACTGCTGCCTAATGGGATTTCCTTCTCGCCTGGTTTGGGGAATCAGAGAACAGAAGGTTGGTAGAACCCTCTTGTTACTTCTCAAACTGCCTCCACTTGGGAATTCCTTCTCGCCTGGTTCCGGAGATTCCTTAGAAGGGAGGAAGATTTTAGGGTATTAGTACCATGATTAGAGAAGCAGCTCTATGAATTCTTGGAAGTAAGAGAATAGGTCTCTGTTTAGCCGTCTCTCTCTGTTTTTCAGCCTCTCTCTATGTGTGTCTTCGTGTACCCTTGGTGGGCTATTTACAGGGAGAGCAGGGGTATAATTGTCCCTTAAAAGTCTAAAAAAAGATTGAGTCAATCTATTTAAATCTGGAAAGTAGCCTTGCCGCGAGGCTAGAATCAGTTTCTGCGAAGTTAGGAATAGCAGGTAGCATCGATCTCCTGATCTGTTTTGATTCTTCTTCCAAATAACTAAAAGATCTCTCCTGATCTTCTTACTTGTTTTAGGAGAGTCAAGAGATTATGGTAATCAACTGCCAAATTTAATCTCAGATTTGATCTCGATTAGTTTTTGATCTTGAATAGATTTGATCTCATCTGGAGATTTAATTGGGCAAAGGTGACCATAATAGACCCGCAGCAGAGCTGTCGCGTCAAGCTCACAGCGGAGCTGGAAGGCATCTGGCGAAGTCAGAAGAAAGCTCTTCAGCGGAGCTGGATAAACCACCTGTGGCAAAGCTAACGACCATCCTTTTGCGCGGTTGCGTATGGCTTCGAGCGAAGCTAACTCTCAAACTGAGCACTTCTGACGAAACTGTAAGTTAGCTCCCTGATAGAGCTTTGAACGGCTTCAAGGCGAAGTTAGACAAACTTAGCCTCTCAGGTGAGGCTATCCCCTCGGGCTCATGTGATGCTAAGCGTTGAGCTAACCTAGCATCTTAGACCTGCTTAGGTCCTCTTTAAAGACAATCTGGGCTCACTGTCTGCTTTCACTGGATCAGTAGAGTCCAAGTCGCTGATTTGTCCCTCGAAAATAGGTAAAACTGGTCGTCAGCTTGTCTACCACTTATCTTTTGTAAATGTCAACAAGCTAGACATTGTTTAGGTCAGACAAGAATCTTGTCTTTTTTTAGAGTGTCAACATCGGTCGACCGGACGGTCGACCGAGCCAGAAGTCGGTCGACTGGTCCGATCGACCGATGTACACATACGTGAACGGCCTTGTTTGGCTAGAGGGCCGATCGACCGACCCGGTCGACTGTCAGAGAGCTCTGCGCTCTAAATCTGGCCCTGGTCGATCGACAGAGAGCTTTTGGCCTTTGTATCTAGGCCTCGATCGATTGGCCGGTCGACCGATGACACAATGGTCAGAAATATGACCGTTGGCCGATCGACCGACAGTAGGGAATCCTGCTGAGTTGGCCTCAACGGCCATATTTGGGAGCCTATAAATTGGGTTTCCCTTGAACTATTTTTCATAAGATTTCAAGTGAGTTTTCAAGCTAGTTTTTTCTACCTTTCTAAGTGTTTATCTCCACTTGTTTTTAGAGCCAAATACTTCCATATCAAAAGGAGAAGTTTTTCAAGAGTGTTTTGAAAAGAAAATTTCTTTAGTTTTTAGCACAAATTCTATCCAAATTTTTCTCACACATACGTGAGTTATCCATTGCTATATCAATCCTATAGGGATATTTGTTGTGAGAGAGTTTTAGGTATCAAAGTGTTAAGAACACCAAAGTGTTCATCTTGTATTTGAGGAGGCGAACTTGCGGGTTTCGTGTTGCTTCGAGTTCTTGTGGGAGCTCGGTTTAGATTGTGCGGCCTCGGCAAGCTAGTGTGCTTGCGTGTGTTTATTCTTACAGGTACAAGTGAGGAGACTAGTGAGTCCAAGAGTTCTAGTGTGAACTCTTTGTATGTGTTGCGGTACCGAGTAATCCGATGGGATCGATTCTAGTAAAAATCTTTCATAGTGTTGAATGAGGGAACGTAGAGTAAGGGTGCTCGAACCTCGAAACAAATCTCTCGTGTTTGCGATTACTCTCTCTATCTCTCTCTTGTGTTTATATCTTGCATGCTCTTATTTTTCATATTCATTACTTGCTTGATATACTTGTGCTTATATTGACACATGCTTAGGGATTGATTGCTCACACTTGTATTCAATCAAGAGAGTCATAGTGTCACCTCAACTCTTATCTAGAGGAATCTTGAGGAGATAGTCCAGATCCCTTCACTGGGAATTCAGCTACACTCTTGTATTATACTTGGTGTGTTTAACTTAATAGTTTTTTAGTTTGCAAAAATAGTTTTAATTTCGCATTAATTCTTTATTAGATTAGTTAATCACCTATTCACCCCCACTCTAGGTGATTTCAGAGATATCTGCGATATTCACATTCGTGTTCACATCAAATGCGGATACATATATAAAATTTTTAATCCGGACAAAGACATGTACGATTTAGGGTTGGATTGAGGCTCATTTTGCATAGATCGGATTCCATTCATATCCATCTTATGTAACACACATCTAACTTAATTTTGCTAACGTAGAACGGGGAAGTAAAAAAGATGAACGACACCGGTTAGATCTGATTCTAGCGCCGACGAACCCTAAAGATTCAGGTAGGGAAATCATGCTCGAATTTAGGAACACAACACTCGAATCCATGAGCAACACGACTCGAATCCACGATCCAAAGATAAGAACTCGAATCCATGAGTAATTGAAGAGAGAAATCTCAATTTTGATTTATAAAAAGTTGATTACAAGATTGATTACAAAATAAAAGATATAATGTCCTTTATATAGGCTTACAAGAGTACCAATCCTACTGGAAAACTATATCATATTTCTAAAAGAAACAAAAAGAATTCAAAAGAGTCCTAATCTATCTAGGTAATCTAAATTCAAAATAAAGAAGCGCAAATCAATAGAGTCCAAACTAAATCCAAAACTAAACCCTAATTAAACTCAGAATCCAAAAGATACTCAATAGGATTGTCGATGGCTTAAGGATGCTATCCATCACTGTAAACTCTTACTCTCTGTAAAGGCCTGTCGACTGTAACCTCTTGATAGTTGAAAATGGTTGTCGAGCTGTCGACAGCTGAACTCAAAATTGGTCATCTACGTGGTTTCCTCCTTCATCAGTCTCTCTCTCTCTTCAAAAAAACTCATCTTCGAGTTTCAATTCGGATATAGCTACATGATATGGACTCTTTCAGTTGAGATTCTTTTTCTCCTAAATAAACTATCTTCAATTTTCCTTTTCAAAAAGTTTCTCTCATCTCTTCTTGTTCGTTAATGTCTTATACTTCTTTTATTAGATTTCTCCATAAAATCTAATCCTTTAGCGTACGAGGAAATCCTGTTGAACCGTGAGCCATATTGTTACATGCAAACTCTAATTTGGAGAAAGTGTGATCCCAAAAGATTGATTTGCCTCGACAATCTTCATTAAGCTTCCTGTAATATTGCGTCTTTGAATCTTCAATTTAATCATCATCTCAAATCGATTAATAATCAATGCCAATTGGTTGTGCTCTTCTATCATCCAGCTATGCACATACACCATGCTTGCATAATTCATGGCTTGCTTACATGAAAAAGATATTCCAAAGTATGAGTGAAGATAGGCTTTGCATATCTTGCAGAACATGTTGCACCCATGTGTTGATAGTCGGTGATATGAACTCGAAGAATTTAAAACTGTCATCCGTGGCACTCTTCTTCCGTAGGAAAGGATCTTCAAAATATGAAGAATAATTGTACCATGATGATGATTATCTTTCATAGAGGTTTTAAGTTTGTTGATTCAACTCCTTTGTACTTCTCTTGTAATTTGTCGACCTCCTCGAAAATTTCAACAGTTGTAGAACTTCTTCAAAAGTAACATCTTGCTTTATTTTTTTTTTTTGATTCCATAAAGAATTCGCCTTGATTGCATACGGGCATGAGTTGTGACTTTCTCTTCTTTTGAGCTAGGAATAGGTGGCATAGGTTTCATGACTTCATCGAGAGATTGTTTTTGGCTGATAGCCACTTGAAAGTTTGATGAATCTCTCTGGTTGACTGCTCTTCACAGGTGGTTGATGATGTGGCTTCACAATCTCATTTGATCGATAAAATCTCATGAACGGTTTAGGGTCGATTCCCCATCTCTTCTTCCTCCAAAGTAAAGCTACAAGCTTGTAGAGTCTTTTCATTCGGCTTCAACTCTTATAAGTGGTTTCCTTGGTACATACACATGTTTGAAGTCGATCTCATCATGCCGATGTCCTTCCTTTATGTCTATGAGTAACAAACTCAACTTGATCTTCCATGGGAGTATACTTCATGTCAAACAACTCATCAATTTTATCGATTCAAAGTAAAATTGACTCAGCATCATGAATCCCATCAAAAAATAAATAGAATTAGAAAACTCATTAAGATTTGAATATCCTCCTCCTTGGTCCTCGATAGAATTAGAAACACATGCTCTTACTATCAGGGCTAGGAAACTCGCCTCTCCTATGAGGGTTAGGATTAGCGATTCCACTGCACCTCCATAGGCCATTCTATCTTCTTCATAATCATTACTGATAGATTGGTGATTTCTCGTTGTAGAAAATTCAGTAAATTGAGAATCTTGTAAATGATATCTTGGTGGTGAATGATGTGGTGGTGGTCGATGAAGTGGTGGTTGATATGGTGGTCGATACAATTGACAATCACATCCGCTTGATACGTACCATCGGTTAGACTTCGATCATCAATTCTAAGAGACATCCCTTTGATGGTGTTGCCTCTCCTCCGAATGGTACTCATTCTTGAGAGAAGGCATTACAATCGATCGTCATCTCCTGCCATTGTCGGAAGTAACCGTAACTCTGATACCACTTGATGCAGAATAGGCAAGCGAAGAAGACGAACGAAGCCGGCTTGATCTCGTTCTAACGCTGACAAAGCCTGAAGAACCCTTTAGTTAGGTAGGGAAATCGTGCTCAAATCAATGAATATAGCACTCGAATCCAAGAGCAAGAAGACCCTAATCCCGAACCAAAGATATGAACTCAAATCCACGAGTGATTGAAGAGAGAAATCTCAATTTTGATTCATAAAAAGTTGATTAAGATTGGTTACAAAATAAAAGATACAATGACCTTTATATAAGTGTACAACTCCTACTGGAAAACTATACCCTATTTCTAAAAAAAAATTTAGGAGTCCTAATCTATCTAATTAATCTAAATTCAAAATAAAAAAACTCAAATCAATTAAAGTCTAAATTAAATCTCAAAACTAAATCCTAATTAAACTCATAATCTAGCAGATATTCAATAAGACTATCGAGAACTGAGATGTTGTCGATAACGCTGTAAAACCCTGACTCTCTGTAAAAGCCTGTCGACTGCAGCCTGTACAGTTGAAAATAGCTGTCAATAGCTCGGTTCAGCTGTCAACAGCTGAAGCTCAAAATTGATCAGCTATCTTGATTTTTCTCCTGCATGGTTTGCATAGCCATTTGTCAATTTGGATCTAAACTTTCTTATAGGATTACGGCTCAACAAAGGAGTGAATGCCAAATATAGCTTTATTATTGTGTTATATCATACATGCGTAGCTACGCATTTCTTTCTATTTTAGTGGAAATAGTATTATTGTAGTAGTGTACAAATTATACACATGCCTTACCGACTACCTCTTTTTGAGCAATTATTTTGATTAGATAATGCAAGGAAACAAGTGCATTGATAAACAGCCACATCGACATCAAGAGTATGCATGTCTTTGACATATCAACAGGACATGAGGAATGTAACAAAAAGAAGGTTTGAGTAAGGCTCTCAAGCCAAGCGAGGTGGAAGTGTGTAGCTCAGTTATTTTTGGTGGGCTTCTGAGAGAGACAATCCTGAAATGCTCTACAGTATTAATCTTACACCCAGAGCCAGAGATAGAGGTCAGTGATGGATTGATTGTAGTTGATGTGACCCTTCAGCAAGCCATTTTTTTGACTCTCTCTCTCTCTCTCTCTGTCTCTCTCCCTCTCTACAATGTCTCACCTCTCTAGATATCTTTCTCCCTGAACTTGAGAACAAAACCTTACACAATACAGATTCCATCACGGTGATCTCATATGCTCCAACCTCCTAAAGACAAAATTAATGAGCCCCACTCCACCATCCTGTAGACACATTTAAGAAACATCCATACTCATGCTTGCTCTCCTTCTCTCCTCATGTTTGCTCTCTCTCTCTCTCTCTCTCTCGCTCGCCGCCCCCCCCCCCCCCCCCCCCCCCCCCAAGCCCAACCCAACACACACTCACACACACACACACAATATACACAGCTAATCATTTGGCTTGAATTAGCTCTCATCTCATGTGAACATAGTATAACCCAAAGCATGAGAGTAGTCAGTGTAAATATAAACTAGAAGAGAAAAAGCAGACTCCAGTCCAGCTGAACAGTAATGCATTGCAATTGAAAAGGCCTTGCAGCTGCAACACAATCTTGTAAGGAATTATACTCATAGTTCTTTAGCTTTTTTGCACAGGCCTGATACTGTTGTCAAGGGTTTGTTGTAGAAACTTGACATATCATGGTAAAGTAAACAATAGAGTTACATAGATTTGTGTAGGTGAGAAAGACTTTTTTCCTCAGTACAACCTTTAAAGCTTTCCAACCTTGCCTTGGGATATCCAAAAATAAAAAATAAACACACACAGATTAGTGTGTCCTCACTTTTATCTTATATGTTTAGTTTTTGGTGTAACTGGAGCTACGTATAGTTCCATAGCATTTTATTAGGTAAATTAGATTACTGTTTTTCGTATTTTAAATTGCTGTTATGACAACAAATAAGGGGTTTTGAATTGGTGTAGCTGGTGTTGTATTCAAAACGAGCGTTGCTCTAACTTCATTTTGGATATTTTTTTTTTT